>PVJO010014479.1:0-48127 GCA_004026905.1 Hystrix cristata | reverse complement strand
GCTTCTTCACTTAGTCTTCACTTATCCATCATTCATTTAATGAGTGCCAACTCTTAGCCCAGCAGAGACCCATCATCCTAACACAAAACTTTAGAAGAGAGAGTGGCCTTGGGAATTATTTAATCCAAAATTAAGCATACATAAAAATTATAGAGGAGCTATTTAAAACTGAAGATTGCTGGGCCTGACCTGCAGAGGGATAGAGTGGGTCCCAGAAATTTGCATTTTTATCGAGCACCCCAGGGATCTTTAGACCGTACTTTGCAACAGGATCCCATCCAATCCTGTAGATTTATAAAGAAATGAAGACTCAAATCTGGTGATGATAATACTAACACATCTATAGTATTTTAGACAGTTTTCAGGCCTTTCTGCACCTTTGCTTTGCTCTCTGCCAAGATCTCCCTCCTGCTGCGTCTTGGCTGCCTAGCAGGCCCTTACTCATCTGGAGGGCCCGGTCCTGGCATGGCTGCCTCTGAGGAATTTAATAACACATGTCTCGGCTGAGCTCACTCAAGTTCTACGCTACTCTTGGTGTGGCTGTCACTATATTTCCTTGTAATTATTTTCATATCTGCCCATATCTCCCACTAGAACATTTTTGAACTTAAGATTTATGACTTACACATATTTTATCTGCAATGACCAGTGTAAATGCTTCCCTGACCCCAAAAACATGGATCTGATTGACTAAGCTGGGTGGTAGGACTCTGCGCCCATCAGTGGACAGGGGACACAACCTGAATTCGCTGCCAAATTTAGTGGCATGCTCAGTCCTACAGCCTTGCAGGGTCAGGAGAAGACATGGGGATTGAAACTCATCTGGACCCCATGGATGCTCCCTACAGGAACAGTGGGGTGCTGTCCCACAAGACAGAGGCAATCCTGGTGTAAAAATCAAGCACTGTCTATGGAAACTGTTCTAGCTACTCGGAAAGTGACAGCATTGAAGTGCTGAATGCCTGAAGCTCTGTATGAACCTTAGTTATCAAGCCGTCTTCAACACTTTCAAGGAAGCTAGACGCAGCATTTTTGGCATGAAGAGAAGAAGAAAAGAATTACAGAGGATTAGAGAGGGAGACATTTTCCCCATGGGTGGAAGATTGGGATGCTTTAGTGTACATCAAGAGAATCTGTAAATATCTGAATTGGACTCCTACCCACCCAGCTATAAAACTGTCAACAATATGACATCATTTCTACTCACTTTTGAAGTGTTATTTATAATCCATTATATAGACTGGCCAGCTTCCTTCTAATAGTACCAATTTCAAAGATTTATCGTTTATCACTTATATTGGGGCTTCCTTGGGATGTCTAGCAAGTGCCGTGGTGGATTAGAGAAAAACTGAGTTGGTTTCCCAACGCTTGCTGACAAGCAAGTGTCTGGATTTGGTGTTCTGGCCCCCTTTCCTCGCAGCATATGCTTGTCATTCTCTGCCTTTGTTACACTGTGAGGGGCGGGACTCCCACACAAGCAGTAGATACCGAAAATATTACGAAATAAACTTCTTATTTCTCTTCGCCTTCTGTGCAGAGAATTTTAAACAAAGAACAAAAGTCCCTTAGTCCTAATGTGTTTTAGGCAATTGCCTGAGAATAGGAACCTCGTCTCTCTTGCCTTCTGGTACAGCTCCAGTTTCTTATATGGGCCCCGAAACATAGATGGTGTGTATCAGATACATGAGTGAAAGTACACAATAAATGGTTGAATAATTCCTAAAGGAGTTCTACACATGCTTTACAAAAAAATTAGATAAGAACCGAAATCATTCTAAAAAGTTAACTAAACTCACATCATCAAGAGTATTCATAATAAATATATATATGACTCAACTACAGCTCTAAGTGTGACCACTTAAGGTGTTAGTGAAATCATTTTCAGTTTGTTTGGTTGTTTACATATTTTATTAGTACTGAAGATTGGACTCAGGGCCTTCACACTGAGCTGTAACATCCTCAGATGTTTGTTTCGGTTTGGTTTCATCGAGACAGGACCTCGATAAATTGCTAAAGTGTCCAAGCTGGGCTCAAAATTGCAACCCTCCTGCCTCAGCCTCCCAGAGTGCTGGATTACCATATCCAGCTGTTAGTGAACTTGTAACAAGGAGCAGTGAAGGTAATAACTGAGCTGGCTATGCATAGTTCCTAACCCTTAACCATTGTTACATTCACTGCCAGTGTGAGTAAATGGCTGCTTCTCACAGGCCAAGTATATCACTCACCAGCTGAGATCAGGACTGGTTGCTGCTAGGTGCATTGATGAGATTTCCAGATTACTATTCTGTTACTACACAAAGTTTGGTCTTTTCCCTTTTTATCTTTGTAGCTTTTTATATTTAAAAAAGTCACATACTCTCAGGAGAAAATTCCTACTCAAATGGAAATGAATGAAGGTAGGAAATAAGGAAAAGCATAATTTGCTCAACTTGTTCACTCAACAAATGGTTCTAAGGACTTGTAAGTGCTGGGGACAGAGGAGGAAGTTCCAGGCATGGGAAGAACAGACACGAAGGCTTGGAGGCGCGAGCTTCTGTGGCCTGCGTAGGGACCACGAATGAGGCAGAGTACCTGAAAGATGAGCACAGAGTCCCCAAAGATCACTGAAGGGAAGCTGGGCCCAGACAACTGGAGAGATTTTGGATTTTACTGTGAGAGAGAAGGATTTGGAACCATGGGATGAGCTCACTTTACTTTTAAAAAATCCTCTCTGAAGCTGTGAAGATAGATTGCAGGGCACAAGGGTAGAAAGAGGGGTTCCACTTGAAAACTGTTGGACTAGTCCAGGAGAAAGGGCAAAGGTAGCTTGGACCAGAGTGCGGCCATGAATGGATAAAGTCAGCAATGCACATAAAGGGCCAGGCAGTGCAGGGAGCAATGAAAACCCTCATTATTCTGTAGATGCTATATGTAGTATTTTCTTAATACTGTTATTCTCCTATTTTATCATGTGCCAAGAACTGGAGATACAAATCACCCAGGTGGACCATTGGCTCTTTGGGGCCTAAATGAGCCTGCTGCTTACTTTCTCCTTTGTGGCACCTTTGGGTGTGATTGTGGTTGATTAGAATTCTTTTTCTGATAATCATTTGTCAAGGATCACATTGTTGGAATGGTTGTGCGCACACTGTGTCTAAAACAAATGAGGCGCACAGACCCTAAAGACCTGTGACTGTTCTCCTGGGCCGTGTGTCTCTCTAAGTATATGAATGCTGATTTAGGCAATTCTGGCTGCTATTACAAAAGACAACAGACGGCAGGGTTAAATAATGGAAGTTTACTTTCTCACGGTCCTGGAGGCCGGCAGTCCCAGATCAGTGTGCCAGAAGATTCTGGTTTTGGTGAGGACCTCTTCATGCCTCTCGCGTGGTTTTTCCTCAGTGACTCCTAGAGAGAGACCGAGCTTGTGAAGCAGACCACCATGAAGGGCCCACCTTCCCAGCCCAGTCTGTGTCTAACAGTCTCCCAAAGGCCCCATCGCCACACAGCATCACGTCATAATTTAGGGCTTTCAGTGTACGAACTGGAGGGGATACGACTGAGTTCACAGTGGGTGCTGACAGAGGTGCGCCAAGGACAGTGCCCCAAACACTCCCTGCCTGTTACACCCATTTCTGTTTATGCCTTTGCTGGTACTGCCAGCATCTCTAACTTCTCATCTGCGGAATTCTGTGGAGTTTCCCTCTTCCGAACATCTCCTTATCCCTCAGGCCAACTTCCTGGTTCAGACCCGGGAATAGGAGAAAGCATCCAGGCCTTTTCCACATCTCCTTGATTCTGGGTTGCCCCACTACGATGGGATGCGCCCCACCCATCTGCTTCCCAATCCCCACTCACTTGAACGTCTTCCAAGTGTCACCTCATAAATGTCAGAAGGCCCATTTGAGGCGGGGAAACTCCCTGGAAAGAGGTTGCTTCATCAAGTTTGTCTGTGATTAGGGGAGACTGATGACTTGCAGCAGCACTCGCTGGAAGCTGTGGGCTTCTCTCCACTTCTCTGGGTGGAGCTCGGAAAGATGCTCCTTTTGATCCACTCTTTTCAGGGTAGCTATCTCCTCTGCCCTAAACCTTTCTAAAGGCGCTCACACCCCCGCAAGCTTGTTTGTTTGCTTGCTGGAAAGGAGTGTTGAATGGAGACTTGGAGATGCCCAATTGGGGGGGGGACAACTGCTGTATGAATCCACACAGAGGTGACTCTGAGCCTGGCTCCCAGCACCTACCAGGTGAGCACAGAGGAGAATACCGATGTCAGAGGACACAACGGATGATTTGTGGAATCGTGACATTCTAGCTGGGAAATGGTGGCATGCCATGAGATCTGAGCTGGAGTCCTGGTTTCATTCTGTGACCCATTAGTTGTGTGAGGTTTTTTACCTGTCTCGAGGTCCCCAGGTCTCAGTTTTCACAGGCACTTTCTCACACCTGAGGGGTGGTGGTGTGGGACACAGGTGTCGTGAGATGGCACTGCCAGGCTGGCAAGCCGCCTCACCTGGGAGACACAGCCGCCGTCTGCCAGCACCAGCTCTCTGCCTGGACCTTGCACTCCTAGACCGACACTCACGTCATCCCCCACTTGGTTCTTGATGGTGACAGTTTTCACAGTGATAAACTTGGTATCAAAAACCTTCCCACATTTCTCAGACGAAGAAATAAAAATAGCAAATAAATATATGAAAAAATGTTCAACATCACTGGTCATTCGAGAGACACAGATCAAAACAACACTAAGACACCATCTCACTCCAGAAAGAATAGCTACTATCAAGAAATCAACCAATAACAAGTGCTGGCGAGGCTGTGGGGAAAAAGGAACCCTCCTGCACTGTTGGTGGGAATGCAGACTGGTCCAACCACTGTGGAAACCAGTGTGGAGATTCCTCAGAAAACTACAACTAGAGGTTCCATTTGACCCAGCTATTCCTCTGCTGGGTATCTTCCCAGAAGAATTAAAATCATCATATCACAGTGATACGTGCACAACCATGTTCATAGCAGCACAATTTGTAATAGCTAAGTCTTGGAAACAACCGAAATGCCCAACAACCAATAAATGGCTAAAGAAAATGTGATTTTTCTACACAATGAAGTACTACACTACCATAAAAAAGGATATACTAGAGTCATTTGTATGTAAATGGATGTTCCTTGAGAACATACTATTAAGTGAAATAAATCAGACACTTACCAGTACACATCGAATTGTTTCTCTGATATGAGAAACCCTAAGTGTAAATAAGGACAAAGGGGTATAATAGATGTTATGTTAAAAAAAAAAAAAGGAAAAAGGATAGTATTCAAAAGAGAGAAGAACTAGATAGGGAAAGGGGGGATAAAGAAGCAAGGTTAAAAGGAAAGTAAGATGAAAGGGAAAAAAATGGAAAAATGTAAATAAACTTGTTGCAAATAGAGAGGGGTGGGTGAATGGAAGCTAGGGGAGGGGAAGAGGGGGGAAAGCCAAGATACATCATGTACAAGTACAAAATAACCATGTTGATTATGATCGTTATGTATACAATGTACCAATACATGTTCTTGGTAAAAATTAAAATTAAAAAAAAAACAAAAAACCTCAAAAACCTTCCCACAAAGAAAACTGCTAAATTTTGTCAAACATTTAGGAAAGGGAAGAAAAAATACCAATCTGACTCAAACTCTTTCAGAAAATACAAGAGGAAAGAACATTCCTCCAACTCATATGAGGAGGCCAGTATAACCCACTATGGAAACCTGAAAGGGATTCGTCAGTGACTAGAGTGCACACCAACATCCCTCACGAGCCGGCTGTCCATCTGTGGATCATGTTGCTATCTCCTTTCCTTGGAGAAGATAAGGAACTTTCCCAAAAGCTCAGAGCTGGAGAGCAGCAGATTTGGGATATAAGCCTGGACCTCTCAGATTCCAGACCTCCTACTTCTACCCATTTGTTAGAGGGGCCTCCTTCTACCACAGCACCTACTCAAGTCTTGCATCTGTGGGAATGGCTTGCTCACAGGAAAACTTGACTGCAGACAGCGATGCAGGAAGCATCTTGGCTACCAATGTGGCAGTCTCTTCCCCTCAAGCAGAGCGGTTCCTCTTTGTCCTCACTCTTAGCTTTTGAGGTTGCTTTAAGTTCCTCTTCAGGCCCAGAACACACCACTGCAAGCCACAGATTCTGGGTTTTAAGAACACAGTGTCAGCTCAGTTGAAACGACCAGAGTCACAGATGTTTAAGAATCTCCCAGAGACACAGATGTTCTAGAAAGGCCCGACTTGAAGCCAAATAAACACTGAGGTGGTTTGATATGTGGCCAGTACATGTCTGGCTTATCAGCGAAATAGGGCCCTGAAGCAGAGAAAGGAGAGCAAATAATTAAGCAGAAGCAGCTGGAGTCTCACACCCACAGCCATTCTCCAGCCTAGCTCCTCTTGTGCCCTCTTCACCAACCTCTCTTGAACCTCCGAGGGAGAAGGGAGGGTGAGAGTTGAGGTCATTTCCCGGAGTGCCCATCTGCCTGGCAATCTGGCCCCCAGCTGTCAGTCCCACAGTGGACCAATGCCGGGGAAGAGACTGACTCTTACTCTGTCCCACCCCAGTCTGGGATGGGCTCTCTGCACTGCAGCTTCCCACCTCAAACCCTCTTTAGGAGGAGGCAGGAGTGACACAAAATTAACAGCCAGTTCCCAAAGCCAGCTCTGTGTATCCACTCACAGGCAGAGGCCGGGCCCTATGTTAGCATCAAGACGAGAAATTATTCTTAGAAGATGAATCACTGTGAAATCTAAAGCCGGAAGGGAATATCAAAACACTACTAACTCCATAGCATTCTATAAATTCTCAGGACAGACATTTCATTCATTTGTGCATTCTCCTTCAAAATGCTGACAGCTGGAGATATGCTACAGCTTTCTCCTAGCCCACAACCTACCTTCACACAAACTCCTAAGAACTACCCCTTCCTTCAAGTGCTGCAGACCAGTGGAGTAGAGACATGATCAGCAGAGTAGAGACAGACTCCAGAGTCCTGAGGCTCTCTGTGCCCACTTGCCCCCACCTGCCTACCCCAGGCAAGCCGAAGCAGATGATTTGTCCTCCACCCACTTCACAACAGGCAGCACTGGACCAGGAACACCTAGTCAAACCCAGGCAGAACCTCACAGGCCCCCATTCGCACTTCAGAGTCAAAGGGCAAGGAAGCCCAGAGAACAGAACATCATTAGGTGGGAATCTAAGAACAAGAACAATGGAAGAAACTGGATATGGCAACCAGCCTCCAAGGTGATCACCAATGATTCCTCCCTCTGGTTTTCAGTGTCCACAGCAATCCTCTCCAGTTAAACAGGTTGACTTGTATAATTAATAGGACACTGCAGAAATGATGGAGTCTGGCTTCCAAGACTAGCTCATAAATGACTGTAAGCATTCTGTGTACTCTTTCTTAGATCACTCATTCTGGGGAAAGCCAGCTACCATGTCATGGGGGCATTAGAGCAGCCCTCTGAAGAGACGCGCACACCAGGGAACTGAGCCCTCCCTCCAACAGGCTGTGAGGGAGCCATCTTGGAAGGGAGTTCTACAGCCCCAGCCAAGCCTTCTGACTACTGCAGCCTCCAGTCCATCCCAATGAAAGCCTTGCGAGAGACACTGAGCCAGGACCACAAAGATAAACCACTCCCAGTTTCTTAGCCCACAGAAACCAAGACAGTGTTTATTCTAAGCTTATTTTAAGTAGCTAAGTTTTGGGGTAATTTCTTACATACCTGTAGGTGGTTGCTGAAAAACCAGGGCCTGAAAAAGGAGGGAGAATTCTAATGTCCTGAAGTGGTGGAGGGAGAGACCCCAGAGAGGGGAAGATTTGCAAGATCAAGGAAAGACAAAGTCACAAGACCTTTCTGGTGGAGTGGGAATGTGTGTCCCACAACAGATCATAAGTTCTATAATGTAGAGTCTTTTTGGGTCTTGGTTTTTAGTTTATCCAAGAGCTAGAATATCACCAAGCTCTCCCCTGGGGAAAGCGGGCAGCAGAAGTTTTGCAGAGCACACCAGTCTTTGGCTTCTAATTTCACAACAGCCACTTGAACAGAGATGACCACTTCAAAGGAAACATAAGTCTAGGAAATAAAATGTAGGTGTATGCTCTCTGCTAAAAAAGGTGGCCAGCCCTGAACAACAGGATGAAGCAAGAAAGTGCAGGAACACGAATGAGAACGAGAACATTTGCATTTTTTTCTGAAAATCTGTATTGTTAAATTTTTCAATAAAAGGTTAAAAAAAATATTGTCAATTCTAGTCAGCAAAGATTATATTTTAAGTTGATCTATCAGTACAGTAATTGGTCAAAAAATTAAAAACAAAGATACTATGTGATCCAGCAATGCCATGAGTATATCCATAGAAATAAAATTATTATACCAAAGAGATGCTTGCACATCCGTATTTATTGCACACCCATGTTTATTTCAACACTGTTCACAATAGCCAAAATATGGAATCAACCCAAAAGCACTTCAGTGTACAAATGGATAATGAATATGTTGCATAAAAAATGTGGCATATTTACTATTGTGGCATAGAATACTATTCAGTCATAAAAAGAATGAAATCCTGCTATTTGCAGCAGTGTGGATGGAACTGGAGACCACTATATTAAGTAAAACAAGCCAGATACAGAAAGTCAAATACCACATAGAAATGCTTTACCCTGATTTGATTAATAGTAAATTAATAAAAGTAATTTATGGTTTATATCTAGATGTTCCCCCAAAGCCTCATGGATTCATAGGTGGGGCTTCTCAGAGGTGGCTGGATCTAGGGTGTGTGACTAAGGATTGAGGGTGTGTGATAACTCGATTAGTCCAGTGATTATTTTAGCATAGCTCTGGGTGTGGATAACAGGAAGCCCACCCTGGTTGTGGGTGGCACCATCCAATAGGTTTGTATCCTGAATGGAATAGAATGGAAAGGGAGGTTCCAAACTGCTGCTGCTTTGCTGCTTCCTGTCTGCCCTGCCATGGACTATTTTTCTTCTGTGATTCCCCTCCGCCATGCCACCCTGCTTTGCAGCCAGCCGATTATGGACTGAAACTTCTACAAACTGTGAGATAAAATAAACATCTCTTCCTTTAACATGTGGGTGCTGGATATTTTGTCCTAGCAAGGAGAAAGTAACTAAGACATATACATTGTATACATATAGTGAATTTTCACTTTTTAGGAAGCCAAAGCTAGGAATGATGGGTAATTTGCTCAATTACCTGAAGAAAGCAGATCTCTCCCCCTTTCTGTTCAAGAGAACTGTATAATTTATTCTATGCATGAGAAAGAAATCTCTCTTGTTTTTCACCACAGAGACTCTCCAATTAATTGCTGTGCTAGTGGAGGCAGCAGGAAAGGAAGGGACTCTGTTCTCCCGAGATCTGTCAGTGGGAAGGAAGTGCAAGCCTGCTTCACTGAGTTCTCTGAAGGGGTCCCCACAACCAGCTCTTGGGAGGCTGCAGTGAGAGCGATCTCCTCTGACAGTCACCTGGATTCCCTGGGAAGTGTGCAGAATCACTTCTAAAGCCCTTCAGACTCACATCTGATTATGTTTATAATAGATCTTCAGGTGAAAGAGTAGAAGCCTTTTTTTAAGAAAATAGATGGCAAAAGGCAAGAGAGTTGAAAGTCCACTCCAGCTGTAATAAGGAGGTACATATTATATGAATTTAAGGGAAATTTTGATGGAAGCAATACCTGAGAACAACTCAGATGCTCTTCGCAGGACTACTCAACGTCGAATCACACAAGACCCTAGAGGACCCTGAAGACATGCAATCTACCCTCAAACTTTCTTGTCTTTTACTCTGCTTTGTCATGAAGTAGTAAAAAACATGCAGAGATTCAGAGGTGAGTACTTGGAAATGCTAATATGCTCTTTCCATATGAAAATGTTTTTAAAGACATAATAAAAGGATGGAAGAAAGCTGCCACCACACAGGTGCCCAAAGTTCCAGGATTAAGTGTGCCTGAATTTGTGTTCCAAGGCACTTAGACTCCAAGGAGAATTAAACTGATTTCACCTGCGTGAGACAGAAAGTCAGGTAAGCATAAGTTTAGCCTGAGATGGATAGCATGGGCCATATGGAGGAAACACTCAATCCATGGAGTGTGAATTCCTTTAAGACATGCTTAAATCATCAATTTAAATATACAATGTAACGTTTTATTAGTCTCAATACATTTAAATTAGACTACAGCGTAGTTTTCGGTGGACTCTTATAAGGGAACAGGTTTATTTAGATCATCTTGCCTGGTTAGCTTTGTGTACGCGGTAGGCAGTAAAGAGCTGAAAAAATACAGGCTACAAAATGCAGCCGTACAAAAGTGAGACCTGAGACAATAAGCTTGAGAATCCAAAATAATAGATCTGTGCAGCAGAGTACCCATGAGCTACGCCCCAGCTTGTCTTCTCCTTCAAATTTACAAGGGCAGAAAAGCCACTTTAAGACAACAGTCACCCCTCAACTACCACTCATATTTGAACAAGCCTTAGAAGTACTTAGCCAGAAAAAATAAGTAACTACTATCCCCGTGGGCTGGCATATCCTAGGGAGCCTTACACACAGAGCAAATCATAAGATCAGATATTTCTCTGCTATCACTCTGAAGGTTTCCAATGTCCAAGCCAGTTAGAAGTGAGTCTCAGTTGCTGACAGGCTGCCCTAACTGAATGGCTTATTAATACTACTTAGTTAGTGCCTGATTATATGATAAACTTCAAATAGTCCTTTGCAACTTTAATAAGTGTTGCATCTGTGTACTAAATATATTAGTATTTAATTTTTTTAATTTGCTCATGATTACATTCTAAATATATCAGCTCCAAAGGAAACTTGTAGTACTACAATCAGTGAAGAAAACACTACAATTTATCATAGCACTACAAAAATAGGTACCGATTTCTTAATTACCTGTGTCATCTTTTGACTATTGGCAGGTAACCCACGCAAGCCTTTTTAGCAAGCCAGGCACCAGGGGCACAGCCCTGGACTCTGGTTAGGCTATGTCACACACTGTATAATCTTGGTCTCAATTTTCCTGACCACAGGAAGAAGTTACACTCCCAGGTGCTGTCTCACTCTAACTTTATATGACGTGTACTCTGAGCACGCCTGTCCCCTTCTCCCCTCCAGGACGGTGGTCAACAACAATCTAAATGTGTGAAATCACTAATAACTTTCATGGCAAAAAAGAAATTTAGCTCAACTATAGAATGGCTTCTATTTGTGTTGTACATACATTTGTCTCCCACAGAATTACTATCAAAATTATAAAGCCCAAATGAGAACACATTTTATTTCATCTTCCTTTGTGTTTTGCCAACAACTTCCTAATACTAGCAGAAATTGTCTCAGGGTCTCAGAGTGATTTTTCTCCTCTCCTCTCCCATGGGGTGACTTTACTTCCTACTGTGGTTTAGAAAAAAAGAGGAAGGAAATCATAATTCCACTTATCAGGCAGATGCAGGCTATTAGTCAGCAATGAATTCCAGATTGGTATGCAAACAAAGGAGGAGCTGTCCATTTGAAGAACCGTCCCCCTTCTACTAATTCCAGGACTTCAAATCCTTTCATTGCTCACGTTCAGAGGACTCTCATTCTTCAGAAAACGAACATATGTAAAACAGGCTTACATTAAAATTATAGACTTGGGAACTTGGAAGGAACTCGCAGATCACACGGCTCAGCGACTTTGCACAGATGAAGAAAGTAAGATCCTGAGCCGTGCAGCTAAGGAGCAACAGAGCAGGGATGCGGTGCAAGCTCAAACTCACAGGCAAGGTGACGATGGTCCTCAGGGAATAGAGCCTCTGGTGGGTTCTGTCTGATGGGCTTTATTCAAGTCAGTTACCTCCTCTTTGGCCTCAGTTGTTTCACCTGTAAAATGCATTCCTCTAAGAATCGAATGAGATACAATTGTGGGTCTCCAACTGAAAGTGTCTTCTCACAACCTAATTCAGTAGTTCCTTGGGGGAGGGGTAAATTCTGCTTTTCTAACAATGCCTTGGAGGATGCTGCATCTAGTAAACAGACATGGCCTTGAAGCAATTCAGCAGTAAAGGCCATGGATCCTTGGTCCTGGCCATGTTAGCATAGCTGCGGCCGCTGCTGCACTGGGAGCTGGGCCAGCGCCACCTGGGAGGTGCGCAGGCTGCGCAGTGAGCAAACACTTCAGTCCCGATTCCAGCAGAAGACTTGCCGCCCTCAAGGCACAACACGCCCCTGGCACGCAGTCTGATTTTAACTGTGAGCAAACAGCCAGGGGGCAAGAAAGAAATAAAGTACAGGAGACTCAAGTGAGAGAGAGTGAGAACAGACCTGGGTGTAGCATGTGACACGTGATTTTCCTTGTGTAATAACAGGTGCCCCCGTTCTGCGGAGGGGAGGAGCTTGGCCAGAGGGTAGGGATGTGTGCTGCCCTCCCCCCATTCATATGTGCACACTCCAGCCCCAGGGCGATGGCATAGGAAGCAGAACGCCAGGAGGAGATCAGAGTTAGCTGAGGTCAGAAGGATGGAACCTGCTAATAGGATCAGCAGCCTTGCAACAAGAGACTGACAGAGCGCTCTTCCCACTAAATCCTCCCTCCCTCCCTCTCTCTACCAGGTAAGGACACAGCAAGAAGGCAGCCATCTGCAAATCCACAAGCGGACCCAACCGACGTTAATCTGCAGGCACTATCTTGGATTTCCCAGCTCCAAGAACTGTAAAAATGTTACCGTGTGCGTTTTAAGCCATCCAGCCCAGGGACTTTGTTACAGCAGCCAGACGCAGCAAAACCAGAAGGGCGAAGATTTCTCCAGCCATGATAGAGATAGATATTTGGGGCTTAAAGTCTTAGCTACAGGCAAGCCAAAGTGCCGAGCTAACCTTCCTCGGCATGTCAGTGCAGCAGCCCACGGACGGGGGAGTCAGCGACGCCGTGAAGACAGGAGTGGGGTGGTGCCCCGTGCCGGCCAGGTCACGGGTCACCTGTGTGAGGACCCCCGTGGGCAGGCGGCCTCCCCCGGCTCGCACCTGCGGCTCTCAGGTGTGCACCGTGGTGTGCGTGGCTCTGACCCTCCCCAAGCTTGGGGTGGCAAACCTCCCCACAGCGCAGGGCGTCGGCAAGCTGTCACCACGGAGAGCCGTGTAATAAACAGTTCGGGCTTTGCAGGCCACACGCAGCCTCTGTCACATATTCTTTTTATTATGTCTCACTTTTTAAGAGTGTAGAAACCATTCTTAACTCCCAGACCGTACAAAAAATACATCACAGGCTGGCTCTGACTCCGCAGTTAGTAGCAAGGACTCTGCCCTGAAACCCAATAGATTTTATAATCCTGGCTCCCTCCACACTTATTAACTGAGTAACCCTAAGTAGTTGCTTAACACCTCTGTGCCTCAGCTTCCTCATCTGTAATAGGCAGATATTAACAGTGCCTACCGCTTTGGGCCCCAAGGACTGAGTAGAAGTCCTTCTTGGAATGTGTGTATGTGTTACCTGCTGTTCCAGGTTGAGAACTCCATATGTGCGGACACCTGCTGTATATAGATGCGTATATACGCGAATACTCGCAGGGCTCAGCGACTCCTAGATCCTCTCCTCAGGGGCCACTGTGCTTCTAAGGGAAAGGAAATTGTCCCTCGATGTCGGTCACTCTTCTTCTGGAAAGTTCTGAGGAGCTCTGCCTGGTGTTCCCCACAAGACCCTAGTCCTACCTGCATAATCAAACACAAATTAGGTGACGGGGTGTCATTGCTGCATGTACAACATGAAATAATGTGTAAATAAAAAGGATGCATAGATCCGATAACAAGCTAGCTGTGATATAGACACATTTTCCCCATCCCCTATACCTAATTCAGTAAAAGTCATGTGGCAGAATAAGCCCAAAATTTCAATCAAATGAGTGCATCATGGAGGGAAGGAAGCAGTTCATTGTTTCATTTTGTTTACTTCAATTCCATTAATACGTGGCCTCGGGCCACATGCTTGGCCTGACAGCCCACGTCAGGGTCAAATCCACTTCAGACACATTTTCAGGTCAAACGCATGCCCTTCATCCAACAGAAAATGAGGGAAAGGAAATGTAGAGATTTTCTTGTGCCTGAAAAAATGCCAGCTCAGACAGACAAGAGTTTCTCTCAATATGAACCCCCTGGGAAAGCTGCTGGCAAAATGATTGTCCAAGATAAACCAAATATCAGAGAATTCAAGACCAAGTATACCATGGTGTGTGCCACCCACAAACCAGGAACAATAATACATTATCCTAGTATACTTGTGCCAATTATTGATTTATCACCTCTCGGCTCCAAGTCCATCCTTCACCACCTGCTCTGAAATAATGACGAAGCCCCCTTCAACCACTAGTCTTTTCGAGGATTACAGTGACACACACTGTCAGTACAGAACGCTTGGGGGACACGGCAGGAGGCTGAGGTTTCCCTTCCAGCCAGGATTCGCATCTGGAGGCAGCACGCAGTTTGTTTGCTGCATGGTTGTTTGTTTCGCAGTCCCCTGCAGTCAACAGGCATGGCACCTTCCCACAGGCTGCTTCCTCCCCAATGCCATCAGGTGGCTTTGCAGTGCCCCTCAGTTACAGCTGCCCTCTGGACATTGGCCCAACACAGACAGAGGCTCCTGGCAGGCCAATCAGCGTAGCCCCTCAGAAACTCTGCTCTTGGGATCCATGATGGCGCCATCTCCCTTTGGGTCTGGACCACACCCCAGAGGAGAGAAGGGGCTCTTTTGTGGTGCTGTGTCCCCACCACAGGAAACACAGCTGCTCCCATATCTGCTATCCCTATTTCAAGTTTTCTGTACCTCTTACCAGCCAACCTATTTCTCCAACTTCCTATTAACAACTCTTTATACTGAAATTTTCTTGTTCACACTAGTGGGTGTTTTATCTTCTGACTGGACCCTGAGTTCTAAGAAATAAATCAAATTTTGGTGGATTTGACTAGTGTAAATGAGTGAAGAAGTAAAATAAATATTATTTGGAATATTTGGGATCAATGAAACTCCAAAGGACAAAAAAAGAGCATCTTACATTTACCGACTCTCATAGGTATCAAGCTCTTGTACATTTTAATTCTCGAAACTTGAGTTAATCAATATGACTACTCATTGCGTGTGAGGAAACGAAGGCCCAAAGAGGTTACAGTACCTGCTCGGGTAACACAGGGGCAGGCGGCAGCCCTAGAGTGTACCCCATTCTGTAACGGCACTGCAAAATGGACCTTTAAAAGTTAGATTTTTTTCATTTAAAGATAAGCAACCTCTCCAAACTTCCTGCTACTGAGCACATAACCAGAACCCCCTCCTCTCCTCAGCCCCAAAGAAGTGACAGAAAATGCAGACGCTGACACCAGCAGGCCTGGAGCCCAGTTTCCTTGCCACAGAAAGGGGCCAATGAGCTGCAGATGGACAAAAAATTGTGGAGACCCGCGCTGTCTATCTGCTCCCCTCCCCTCTGCTCCCTATTGCAGATGGCCCTTGCCCACCTGTGCACGGTGAGACAGTGATTCGAGGCAAGTGGGCCCTTCCTTCTCCTCAGAGCTGGCTTTGAACAGACCACTTTTCTTTTTTACCCAAATGTACGGCCTGTTTTGATTTGGTCAGTGGCAAACAGACCAACCCAAAAATGTGAGCCTAAGTGAGCAACAGCACTTTCACTCCTTGATGCTGCCTTGTCAATTGCATTTCAGCTTATTTTAAAGCATTGGCTTAGTCCCTAAGCCTTTCCTTTGAAAATAAAGAGTCTTGTTTACCCTTGTAATTTCTACAATACTTAGCAATATTGACAGAATCAACATAGACGGACACACATACACACACAAGCCTTCACCTGAACATGTCCTTGGGGGCCACTGGAATCCTTCCTCACATAAGGCAACAACCCTCATTAATAACAGCATCTTTCATACCTGCATTCAACATTGACTTCTTGAGTACCTGCATCATAATTTCCCCTCTTCCTAACACTGCCGCACAAGTATGTGATAATTCATAACTGCATCTTTTTCCTTTTATTTTATATCTATAAGCCAGTTTTCCCACAAAGAAAAAAAAGATGCACACAGGTGGAACTGGTGATCTGTTAATCATTCAACAAGAGGACAACCGCCCCTCTGCCACGTCCTGTGCTGTGAGCCAGGCATGGCCCCACTCCACGTTAACCGGAAGGCCTGACTTTGTACAAGCTACTACTTGTCCGAAGAGAGGTAAGAGAACAGAAGAAACCCGAAGCTTAAATGATCATGGAAATGGCAGTCCTGTTTTCATGCGCAGAATCTGTCTCTGGCCATAAGGACATCATGTTCTATAAGTGAGATGTTATAGTTTATATCTGTTTGTATCTAGATGCCCCCCCAAAGCCTCATGTGCTCACAGGTGGGACTTTTAGGGGTAATTAGATTATAAGAGCACTATACTCACTCTTCAGTGGATTACTCTTCAGTGGATGCATTTATAGCTAAATGCACTAGTCTTGGTTACTTTCTCATCACTGAGCCACAATACCCAACACCCACGAATTAAAGGAGCATAGGTTTATTTTGGCTAATGGTTTGTAGAGGTTTCGGTCCACAGTCTGCTGGCCCAAGAGAAGGGCAGCATAGCAGAGCGGTGTGGCAGAGGAAAGACAGGTCCTGGCATGGCAGGCAGGAAGCAAGAGCAAGATAAAGGCAGGAGGAAGAAAGAGACCTTTCTAGACCATGCCCCCACTGACTTACCTCCTCTAATGAGGCTTTACCTCCCAACAGCACATTCAGCTATAAACTCATCAGTGGAGTAATGTATGGATGAGCATCATCCCACCATGATCCAATCACCTCCCAAAAGCACCATCTAAGAGGGCACGAGGCTTTGGGGGAACATCTAGATATAAACCATAACAGTGCTGTTGGTTGGTGGGGCCTAGTCGGAGCAGGTGCATCATGGAGGGTGTGGCCAGGGGGTCTGTCTCCTTTCCCAGCTCCTCCCTTGACTCTCTGCTTCCCTTCTGCCCAGAAGTAAGCAGCTTTCCTCTGTCTGGGCCCTTCCACCATGCTGCTGCTTCCTGGAGCCAACCATGTCAGGACCAAAACTTCCAAACCACAAGTCAAAATACACGTCTCCTCCTTCAAGTTGTGCGTGTTGGGTATTTTGTCCCAGTGACAAGGAAAGTGACTAAGACTTGAGGGGGTAAAAAAGGAGTGAATTCTCAGAATCTCCAAGCCCCACTCTCTCCCTGAAATTGTGTCATAGCTTCAGCCACAGGATTCAGGGGCCAATGAAGTGGTTGTTGGACAAGTATGTGATTATTTCAGGAAAACACAGCAATGAGCACATTTAAAAGCAAAAGATGTAGTATTCATTTTATGTTCCGCCATATTAGCCTTGGGCTCAGAGCCAGGAAATTGTCTCAAATTTGACTTTTTCTCAGACCCCTACATGTAGCCAACAAGAATTTTCATGTTAAGCATCATCCTCTGATTCACTTTTACAAGAGAAGCATTTGCCGCCAGTTGAGAACGTAATGTACTTGGCTCTGGGAACTGCAGCAAGAACAGGGCTCTGCTGGTCTATGCCACAGGTCTGGCATGCAGCAAAGGTATAGCTTACAGAAAATCCATGTCAGAAGAGAAGGACTGGACTCCTGCTGAGAAACAGACTGAAGAGCAAGAAAGACCCAGATATATACTCCCCAGGTTATGTGCCACATACCGAACTTGCCATTAATGAGAAGAAGATGGTGAGCAGGAAGTCACTGGTCCTGCAGATCTTCCACTCAGTCACTGCAGTAATATTTGTCATGTGCCAGGATAAGCAAGAAAAACCAAGGAAGTAGAAATAGCCTGAACATAGCAAAAGTGCAGGAAAGAACAATGGATAAGATGTGGCCATTGTTGACCCGTCTTACACATTTTACTCACATTGTTAGTTTAATCCTCACAAAAAGGATTGCACAAACAAGGAAACTGAGGTTCATCAATGTCGAGAACTTGCTCAAGGTCACACAGTGTGTCAATACAGAAGTGGGACCCATCGCCCTGCCTTTTTATTCGCTCGTCCTTCCCCTTTGCTGCCACACAAGGCGGCTTCCTACAAACAGAAGGAAAAGGTGAACACCGTAATTTCGACTGCACTCAAGAACCAGAAAAATGGGCTTAAAGTATGCTGGGTCCCAAAGTTCATAACAACTAGAACTGGTGACCATAAATTTATGTTAGGTGTCACGTCAGGTTATAAGAGACAGGTAAGTGATACAACATGCTACTCGTCACTGCAGAAACCACACCTGAAATTTCACGGAGCACCATCTCTCCTGACAAGCCTCTCACCCTGGACATTAGCTTCTGGACTGATTCATTCATTCGCTCACACATCCAGCACATAGCTGAGATCCCACAGTGAGCTATGGGATACCGCTGTGTTTCCTACCTTTGAAATGTTCACTCTTGGTTAAAGCAATAATGGTATAATCAGGCATACTAAGTGCAAGTTGAAGCAAGCACTTTAAAAGGTTCGATGAGAGCATGTACTCAGGGGGATCTGATTCAGAAGGAGCATCAGCAAATTTCTTCAAGAAAATGACATTTAGACCGACTCTTGAGGGCGAATATCATTTTACAAGACACGCAGAGTAAGAGTGCCCCAGGCAGAGAGCATAGCTCCAGATGGCCTCCCGCACATCTAACAGTCAGCCAACTGTTGGCCAGCATGATGGGGTGGGTGGGCCACATTTCTTATGTCATACAAAGAGCTGGGCTGGGCTTACTCATGCAGTGGGTGTGGTGGGGGCAAGAGAGGACAAACTCCAGAGCGCAGCACTTTTCAAGTTCCTATTTGCATGATGTTTTCTCTTGTCTCATTGGCCAAAGAAGTCACATGGCCAAACATGGAGTCAATATGAGGACACTGTCTAAGGGTACAGGTACGGTGAAAGGCAAACAAATCAGGGGGCATCACTGCAGCAAAGTGCCATACCAGACCGGAAGGGAGACGCTTAGCCCTCCTGGGGAGCATAGGTTGGCCCTTCCAGACCTACAGAGAATCACCCAAGTGCAGCCTAGAAACAGATGGGAACTAGTCCCATATGAGAGGAGTTCTTAACGGACAGGAAATTACCCCTACATCCTATGAATAGGAGACGAAGGAAAAATATTCCTGAGATAAGCATGTGCAAAAGTTTGGAAGTGAAGTCAGAACCTCTGTAAAGAAATTAAACATGTGTGGCACTATTCAGTTATAAAGAGACAGGCTGAATTGGTTAAAAATAAAACTAGTAAGATGAAAAGGGACCACATTCTAAGGGGCCTTGCAAGACGCATTAACAATCTTGAGCTTTATCCCGTGTGTAACATTATTAGATTTATATTCTAGCAAGAGCTCTACTGTTTCAATGTGAAGACACATGGAAACCTATGAAGAGGTACCCTAATTCAAAAGAAAGATAATAACAACCATGTCTGACATAGTAGTAGTAAAAATAGGAAGAAGTGTTCAGATTATGGATAAAATGTAAAATTAACAGGGCTTGATTCAGATTTCCACTTGGGCAAAATGAGTGATTAGAGTGATATTTATTGTTAGTAAATGTGCTGCCAAAGCGAGCACTAGAGTGATATTTATTGTTAAGGGTAGTGCTGGAAATGCAGGATAATTAGGATGAGGGAATGAGCATCACTTTGGATATTTTGTGTTGGAAATTCCCATGCACAACCACATACTTTGATGAAAATCAGACATGTTTGGATGAATCTTAGCAGAGAAATATTGAGCTAGGAGCTACAAGAATCTTCAACATAGAGCTGGTAACAGGATCAGAGGAGATGGGTGTTACATATGGACAGAAAAGGATAAAATGCAAAACCTGAAAAAATACCAGTCTGTGAGGAACACGCTGAGTAAGATGAGCCAACCAGAGAGGCTGCACCTTTGCCGGAAAGGGGTGAAAATCTACAGCAGGCCAAAAACATGGGTGGCAAAGGAATGGCATGCTTCTGCAGGAGAGTGAGCAGCAGCAGACAATAGGGTGAGTAGTACCCCAAGGTTAGGACCCAAAGGAAGACGACTGACTACGAACCTTGGGGAAAGAGCCTGGGGTGGTATTTAAGAGCACAGGCAAACTGGAGTGACGGCAAAAGGGAGGGCTGGGAAAATATAAAAAGTAAGGTTTTATATTGAGAACTATTTCAGCAAATCTGGCTAGAAGGGGATCTTGATCACTTTCTTGGTACTAGGACAAAATACCAAACACCCACAACTTAAAGGAGAAAAGGTTTATTTTGGCTCACATTTTAGAAGTCTCAGTCCTTACATGGTAGGCAGCATGGCGGAAGGGCCTGGGCAGAGGCAAGCTGCCCACCTCATTGGGCACAGGAAGCAGAGAAGCAAGGGAGGAGCCAGGGAAGGAGGCAAACCCTCCAGGTCACACCCACAACGACCAGCCTCTCTTGAGCAGATCCCCCTCTTCCTAACGGTGAGGGGGCTATGATGCCCCACAATCCAGTCACCCTCCACAAGCCCTGTCTCTCAGTGCATGAGACTCCAGGGGCACTTCTACTTACAAACTGTAACAGAGGAAAGGAACAACATAGGACCAGAAGAGGGGAACAGGAGATTAAAAGATTTGAACAGGTTTAAACATTGATGAGAACAAGAAGCCAAAAGCAAAGTATAAGACACAGAAGAGAGAGTGATCATATTTTGTGTTGTTGCTGTGGCTGTTTTAAGGATAGCTGTCTTAGAGGTATTCTCTTCCGCATGTCAGCTCCACTGATCTCAGCCCTTCTCTGCCTGACGGTGCAGCCCACGCACTGAGGCTGCACACTCGGCAACAGCCTGCAGCTTGAGGAACACAGCTCTCTGACATGTTGCCCCAGGAGCACACCATGGAAGGAAACAAAACAGTCCCTCCCTCTGCGCCCACGAGTCCCACCCCGCCCCCACGGTGTCGCCTGCTTCCATCTCTCTCGCTGGAAGGCTTGCAGAAACCACACGCAGCTTTAAAGAGCCGGACAAAGCTCTCTGCTGCAAACAGGGCGCTGGTGCCGAAACGTGCTGACCCTCTTCGTACGTAATGAACACAGCCTGGGAGAGCCATCAGCATGGCCTCCGAACACTAGGGCAAAGACGCGAAAGAAAAAGGAAGGGCTCCTCCCAATGCGCACTGGCGAGGCTCGATTGCAATGGGTGTTTCTCATTCTGGCTGTTTATGAATAATAGCGATCTTTGTTCCCTTAAAGATGAGCTAAACAAAGTGACGCATCTTGAAATGATCACTCATTCTGCAGAAAAGGAACATGATAGAAGCCTAAAAGTCTGCTCAGCTGCCTTTATTCCAACCTCCCTTTGTATTTATAGTATTTGCCAAACATATTTAATCCTATAAAGCCTCAAGATGTACATTTTTTGGCTCATGTATAGACAGCCTTACTCTATTGGAAAAAGATGCCGTATGTCTTCCATTTCTAAAGCAAGTTTCTCAGAAGGGTCTGACGGGCAGGGCCAGAAGAACTCACGGAGAGGGGCCTCGGATCTATCCCAGATGGCTCAACCACACAGGACACGGTCAGGGAGAGAGCCGGGGACGTAGGAAGTCGGGACAGTGACAACAGGCTGTGCGGCGTGTTAGCTGACACACAGGACCCGCCCAGTGAGGTCAAGGCCCCTCGAGGGCTTCTGTGTCCCGAGGGGCAGCGTGAGGCCTGGGCAGAGGCCCGTCTCAGGAAGGCCTCGGTGTGCCTCACAGGCCCCAGAACCAACAATGGAAGCAGATTCCTCAGGCTGATTCAGTCTGTCCAGAGTCTTGCAGCTCAACAAAATTCTACAGCACTGCGATCGCCAAGTCCTATCCTGCAAAGGATCAGTCTCTCGGTAAAGCTGGAGTCTCTCTACTGTGGCATGAACCCAGGGCTCTCACACTCAGCTACATCCTCAACCTTTATTTTTAATTTTTATTTTGAGGCACTTCCTCACTAAGTGGCTTAGTCACCCACGCTAGGCTGCAACTTCAATCCTCCTGCTTCAGCCTCCCAGAGTGCTGGGATTATAGACTTGTGCCACCATACCTGGCTCTTTCTTTTTTCTTTTCTTTTTTTTTCAATCCAAGGTTACAACTGTTTGGAGACTAAGACTGGAGACTCCACCCAAGAACGTGCCAGGGAGACACTGCGACATAACACAAATGTAGCCTCTGCCCTGCCTTGCCTCATCCTCATGTACGCTCTTACATCTCACTTCCCCTCTGTGTGAACTTGACCTCAAGAAACTTGCTTTTCCTCTCTTTGTCTCAAATCCCTCATCTGTAAAATGGGGAAATAATACTCTCTGCCTCATAGGATTGTGGTCGAGTCAAAATGAGTTAACGCACCTACGGCCCTCGGCCCAGTACATTAACTCACAACACATTTGTAAATATTCGCCACGGCTGCTCTGCCTGTTATTTTTGTGGATGTTGCTATTTTGCTGCTTTTCCCTGGTCATTCTCCAGCTCCATGAGGGCAGAGACTGCAGTTCATTCTCTGTCCATTCCCACAGCAACAAGAACAGTGTCTTATGTATCCACATTCAAGAAAAACTTGTACCCAAAAAGGGGAGAGAAGGAGGCAGAGAAGAGAGGAAAGAGGAAAAGAAAAGAGAAAGGAAAGGAACAGAAGAAGAAAGGGAACAGGCGATGAAATGAGCTCACGCATGGAATGGGAACACCAGTAAGGAAAGCAAACCCATCTAGATCTGCTCCAGGAAAAGCGATCAGTAACATCAGCAGGGGAGACAAAGTTACGGATGCAGTAGAAGCTTCCAGAAAGGAAAGTGTTTGGTAGGCTCTGCCACTACCCAACGGTGTGAAGTTGGTCAAGGTCCCTAATTTCTCCAGGCCTCGACATTCATATCATTAAACAAGGAGCAGGCAGCACTGCTTTCAAGAGTCTTCCCATCTAGAAGATGTCTGTGCCTTGTTACACAGCCTTCATGGTCAGGACGGATGCTGGCGGGGGAGAAGCAAGGCGGGGAGAAGGGCGATCACCAGAAGAAGGAGAGAGAGAAGACACTGCGTAACACAGAGCGCCCGAGTGGTCAAATCCAGGAGGATCAGAGCAGATTGGTATAACTGAGCACCAACCATTTTCCAGGCTTCAGGCACGCTGCTGTCGTGTGTATCGTTTTCTCAGGAGGGGTCCAAAAATCCTGCTACAAGAAGGAACAAAGGACACACAACTCAACTAGTATTTCAAAGCTAGTTGCCCAGATGGGAGAGAGAGAAAATGGGAAATGTGGACTCCAACATCACTGAGACTTTGGACAAGTAAGTGAGAAGGGAAGGTCTGCTACAGATAAACCCACAGTGGATCATCTGGCGAGATAACCAACTTCCCCAGGAAGGGGCTCTTCCTGGGGCCCTGAGGGGCTCAACCGGAGAGCACTTAGCAGAAACGGCTATTGATAAACTTTGATGGCCAGAGCCAAGAAGAATTAAAAAGAAGAGATTGATTGCTGAAGCTGTTTTCTTGCCAGAGAAGCTGATTATAATTCAAAGTTAACCTCCATACTAGATTTTAACATCTCCCTGCCTTCCTCTGCCTTCTGGGGCCCAAATGCGCCCTCTCAAATATCCACCCACCTCTCTGGCTTTTGGAATTTTGCCAGTCCTGGTTCCCCATCCTTTACCTTAGAACTGGGTTCTTTCTTGTAACTATTCCTTGATTTTTCCCAGCCCTTCAAATTGAAGACTGACTGGAGTAGTCCATCAGAGGTCACCTGGAAATGGCCTGGGGCACCATTCTCTCCAGCCACCACCCTGTCCAGCCTGTGCTCCTAGGCAGCTCTTCCGCTGCACCTCTGAACCCAAACTTTTCTGGTCTATATTGTCACCCAGTCCGGGAGCATGAGCATGAGCTGAGTGGATGAAGTGGGCCAGCACGTCCTCTCCAGAGCAACCAGGATGCTCTCCGAGTGCCCACCCACAAGAGCAGGGGCAGCATCTCCCATGGCTGCTCGGAGAAGGAAGACTTTGCCTGGGAGAAGGAAGATGCACCAGGAGCCTTCTTCCAGCATGCTGCATGCTGTCTTCGCCTGTGCTGGTCCCTCTTGTGGAATAGCCCAGCTTTACCCTAATTCCTCCAACAAGACCAAGTCCAAGCATCTCCTGCAGATGCCTTCCCTGACCACCCAGGGACAGGCTGCTTTCCAGCACCATGTTCCTTTCTTTTAAAGAAATCATCTCAGTTTACAAACAGTTTCAACAAAGTAATTATTTGACGTCTGTCCTTCCCACTATACTCTAAGGTCGGTAAGCACAAGAAACTTCTCTCCTTGCTCCACACCTTGAGTGGTGTCAGACACACATGAACTCAGTGAACACTCACTGCATGAGTTAATGAACTCAGAGAGACAGACATGAAGGTGCCTATGTCACCCTGAAAGCACCCAGAGTCAGCAGCAGTTCAGGAGTTGGCTGCTCCACACCAATCCCCTGCTGGTTTGGGTTGAAAGTGATGAGAGCGGTTACCTGGCGCGCCCTCCATCTGAGGGAGGCAGCTGAGAACAGCATCAGCAGCTACAGTCTGGACACACTCCACTTGCCCAACTCCAGAGATGCATGCTGAAACACTCACAGCTGAATATCCAGAGCCAGGTACTCTTCAGAAGAACTGTCTGCACATGAGTAAAAATGAACTTTAAAATGTTATAAATCAAGTGACCTTGGTCGTATTTGAAATAACATGCCTACAGCTTCCTTGGAGAATGTCATCAAAGTAGACTATTAATGTGAACAAAAGAATCCAATGATGCCAGCACTGCACATTCCGATCTTTCCCAGATATCCACTCAAGGAACAAGATGCCTGTGAAGCCCAAGACTGTCGAAAGCCTTTTCAGAATAGCATTAACAACAGATGAAGAACCATGTATGCTGCAGGAAGCACTCAATTCTCAGAACTCTTGGCTGGATTGTGTGATATCTTGATAGAGTAGCAAAGCACAAAAGAGCTAAAAGAGTCATCATCAGTGAATAGAAGTATGTATACTGCAAAAGAAATATACATGGAATAATCTGCCTCCAGCTTGAAGAGCTCTGGACACCCACCATCCAGCCGTTCCCACCAAGCCGCTGCTGGGAGCAGGGCAGCACACGGACCATGCACACGGCTCCATGGCTCTGATGGCAACTCTGACAGGTTGTTTTAAAAGGAGGTGTAGAGTAGGATGAGTGAGCACGGGTTTGGGATTTACACTAGACTAGACTTCAATTTCAAGTCTGCTGCTTGCTAGTTTTGTGCTATGAGTCCTCTGTTTCCTCGTCTATAAATTGAAAATAATATCACCTGCATCACAAGGTTATAGGAGGACAAATTAACTATGGTCCTTGGATCAAACTGGCTCAGCATTTGTTCTTACAAATGCAGTTTTATTGGAACAGAGCCACGCCCCTTTGCACACATGTTGTCTATGGCCAGTCTCACACTACCATACACAGAGACCACATGGCCCACGAAGACTAATAAAATATCTGATCCTCCATAGAATAGAGTCACCCTCCCTGGCTGCTCCCTGCCTAAAATGCATTTCTGAGGGGGGGGGGGTCCCAGAAAACAGGATCTGAATACTTTGCAGGAGCCCCCTGGAGAAGTAGCAAGCCTTTTTCTACCCCAGTCTCCAAAGTCATGTAGTACCATTTCCTCACAGTCTGTTGGACACAAGTCAGCAAGGCCAGCACAAACTCAGTGGGAGGAGAGTTTGTGGCCACCTTCACCATCCACCCTCCACACGAACGATGCTCATTCCCAACCTCATCTTCCAGGACTCTTAAAGTAAGCTCACTGTTGCTTCTTTTACCCACCATGTAACAAAACCAAATTTATATATTCAACATTAGATTATTTTTAACAATAAAGTCAAAATAATCCCCCATCCACACTTGGAGCTCAGCCATAACCTTCCCATCAGCAGTGCCTGCAAGGGTCCAGTTTAGGTGTCACCAAGGGACCCATGCAACGGTTCCACCTTGGGCTACCACCAGCTGGTGGGTACAGGCGAATGTTCATCTGCACCTGCGCTCACTGGCTAGTAACAGAAGCACAGGCATGCACAGAAATGGCATGGATGCTCACATGCAGAGCATGTGCTGTTATTCTTGAAATGCTTTCACATGGCACGCCAGCACCAGTGTCATGCGCTTTCTGGCCTGTGGCTTCCCCCACAGCAGAGCGTGAGGCAAGGATTTGAGTGCACAGAGCACATTAAGGTTTAAACCTAAAATGTTTCCAGAAGTCTTATGTGTTCTGAGGTGGAGCTTTGAGAAGGTGGCCAGATCGTAGGGGCACTGTAGTCATTGGTGGTTAATCCATCCCTGAGTTCATTCCTGAATGTGCTGTTAGGAGGCCCAGTTGGAGGAGGCAGGTCACAGGCTGCAGGACTCTGGAGGGCACACATCTCACTCCGCTCTTCCCTGGCTGTCTGCTTCCAGCTGCCATGAGGGGAGCAGCTGCACCCCTCCATACTCTTCCCATGCTGCTCTGCCTGTGAGCCAGCCGACCATGCACTGAAACCCGAGAAACTGTGACCTGCAATAAACCTTTCCTCCCTTAAGTTGTGGGTGGCAGGCATTTTGTCCCAGCAGTGAAAAGCTGAACAACACAGAGCACTGGGACGAAGATCCTAGGAGCACTGGGGCGGGGACAGGCAGACAGGGAAGAGAAGAAGCCAATGAGAGCACACTGAGGAGCAGTCACCACTGTGGGCAGAGGGCCAGCCTCTGCACGCCTCTGACAAATGGCATGGAGTGACTTCGGGACTGCCTCACCGAGGCATGAGGAAGCTGCCCAAAATCCTGCCTCACACTGGTTAGCACTGCTTGTGGACAGGGCACTAAGTCCTCACTGTTGCCTGAACTCCAGCCTGCCCTGCATGTACATAGTGTGATCCCAAACTACAGTTACTGTTTACATTTTTAACTTATCGCGGTGAAAGACACATTGCCACGAATCCCCCTCAAAATACTCCCCTCCCTTTGAACGCACTTATCCCGCCATTTTGCCACTTCCTGAAGCAGCTCTGGAGTCCTCTTTCGTGAGTGTCTTTAGTTGCCCTGTTGTGACTGCCTCAATGTCCTGAGTCACTTCAAAACTTTGACCTTGCAGAGTCCCTTTGACATTGGGGAAGAGCCAGGAATCTTGTGGTGCCAGATTCAGTGAGTAAAGTGGATAAGAATGCCCCACAGTGTTCTCATCTGACAGAAACCGCCATGAGTGTCTAAAATGAACTCAGGGCTTGGGGCAGCCACAGAAAGACATAAAAAGGACTTCTCGAACTGGTCAGAAAGTGACAAGAGCAACAGGGTAAGTGCATTTGAAACAAGGGCAGTGTTATGAGGAGATCGATGGCAATGCGTCTTTTACTGTAATGATTTTTTAAATTTAAACATCCACTGTATTTTGGGGGAGTTCTGGGATCGAACTCAGGGCCTTACGTGTGCTAGGCAAGTGCTCTCCCACTAGCTAAATCCCCAGCCCCCCAGCTGTTTTTTATCACACTGCACACACCAGGAGCTCTCCCGAGGCCGGAGGTCACCCGCAGGAGGGAGTACAAGACAGCACTGTCCGCGTGCAACAACCTCTCACGCAGGCTGAGGCATGAGCATGTCACCCACACAAGCGCCTGCCGTGCTGGGAGCTTTACCGCCATTGATCCTCACAGCAGCTGTGTTGATAATGCTGTTACCTCCTTCTCACAAAGGGGATAACCACGGCTCAGAGAGGTTAGGCAACTTACCCAGAATCACACAGCAAAATGCAGGGTAGTGTACATGCAACTATATACTAACCTGCCTCCAAACACCTACAGAGGGCCAGTGACTTGCCTGGAGCCACCACAAGTCACCCGAGCCAGGGGGAAATGAAAAGCATCACCACCGTGGCTTGTTCCCAGTGTGCCTTTTGATCCCCACACTGAGCTCTGCGCCTTGCAAATGCAAGGTCCAGTGAACAGCTTAAACCAAAACATTGACGTGTTTTTGACTCACAAAGCGACAATACAGGCTCTAAGTCAAAACATGTGTCAGCTGCGATGCGCACTGGAGTCGGGATCCTCTTCCTACCCCCAGCTGCGGGGAAACAACCCAGGAGGAATCTCCCTGTGGCAGAGTCAGACTGTGCCCTGGAAACTCAGAGAGAGGGGCAGGGACACACAGACCCCGGCGAGCTCAGGCCCACATGGGCCTCACTCTCCCTGGAACTCCCTGAGGAGCTGTCCTGGCTGGACGCCGAGGGGCGAGGTCTGGAGAGGGGCTGGTGCGGAGGTGCCGGACAATGCACCCGAGAATCCTGCTGGATCAGAACGCAGCTGGACAGCTGGGAAACGAATCAGCATACAAGGGCAAAAAGAATTCACTATTTCGGGCAGTAAGTATTCAGTCCACTGCCCTGGAAATATCTCATCGCACCCATTGCAAAGGAGAGAATCAAAGGATTAGTCATCAGATCACACAGGTCCTGAGATCAGAGTTCAGGTCCCACACCCCACACTTCACAGCGTGCCCGACCCTGACTCACTCCCCGGGCATCGCTGACCCCTCGGGGATCTGCTGAGCCCTCCTGTGTACTACAGTTAGCCATGGTGCGCAGAGAAACTCGTACCTCAGGAGAGACCATGTGCTCTGGGCCTAGCACAGTGCCCAGCAAAGAACATCTCCTTCCAGGGCAGCCCTGGACTTCATCAGAGGACAGAAGCACATGCAGAAATGAAGGCCATCATGGGGCTGCTCTGAACCTGCATTATGGTTTAGACTTTAGACGTCTCCCAAAGGCCCATACAACAGAGGCTCAGTGGCCAGCCTGTGGGGTCACCAGGGGGTGTCTAGTGGAAGGAGGCTAGGGCACCGAGGATGCACCTCGAAGGAGGTATCAGGACCCTGGCCCTGTTCAGTCCTTCTGCTTCCCAGCCTCCACAGGTGGACAGGTTTCCTCAACTGCGCACTCCCACCATGATACCCTGTGTCTCCACAGGCACCAAGCAACCATGCACTGAAACCTCCAAAACCGTGAGTCAAAAGAAAACTTTCCTCCATGTAAGCCGATCGCCCCTGGTTTTCTGTCACAGCAATAGCAAGTTGATGGATGCACCAGGCTAGAGTGATAGTAGGGGCTTTCTTGGAGAGGTGGATCTGGAAGGAAGTGCCAGAATCGCTGTGCCTGAGGAGACAGGAGGTGCTGGCAGAAGGGCTGGGCCCCAGATTAAGAAATGGGCAGGACACAGCCTGGGGAGTGTGAGTTGACCTAGCTGGTTAGAGCTGTAAAAGGGAGAAACGGGAGAGAAATGTAGAGCGGTTGGCTCTAATCCTGCCTGTATTTAAATGGGAGGTTACAGCCTTTGAAGATGGAGGAAATAGCAGCCATTTAATCTGGCAGGTGCTTGCCCGTGATCATCCGGCTCTCACCATCCGCTGCAGGACTGCTCACCCTGGACGCTCCTGTGCTGTGGCACCAGGAGGGCTGTCGTGACAGGCAGTCCTAAACCTGGGAGGAGTTCCGGCAGTGCCCTGGCTCTGTCCCTGAGTGAAACTCCCTCCTGGCTGTGACAGCCAAAAATACCTCCTGTCATTGCTACATGCCCCCTAAGACAAAGTCATCTCCAGTTTGGAGCCACTGCTCCGTACAGGTTAGCTTATTTAACTTTCACAACAACTTTATGACGCTGTTACTGTTCAGTAGCTCTATTTCACAGCCGAGGAAACTGAGGCCTGAAGAAGATACTCAGCGTGCCCAACTTCAGTAGATTTACAAGTTGCACAACCAAGACACTGGTAGACTGATTTAGAGCTATGACCTTATTTGCAGCATTACATTTAACACATCAAAATGTAAAATTTTAAAAATCACAAAATTCAATAAGCCTTGCACTTGTGATCATATAGAAATTTACATGGAGTAGTATAACAACCAATAGTCTAATAATAGTAGTAGTAATAGTATTAAAGGTTTAAACCAGACAGATGGAATTATGGAAACTTAATTCTTTCTTCAATGACGTTAATTCATTTTTTAAGTACACCCGAGAGTTTGATAAATTTCAGGCAATACTCACCTATTTCTCACCCTGTTTTTCAAGAGCAGGTGGCTGAAAGCAGTTGACACCACTCATCCTTCACCCACCCTACCCCGATCTCTGAAGTGGCTTCCTAGGCTCTCAGGGGCAGCCTTCAGGGGAGTTGTAGGTCATGATCCCCGAATTTCTTCTTCAACATGTCCTCCTCCCCCACCCACGAAACTGTAATCTCTTTGAAGCGGGACAAAATCTTAACAATTGAATCCTCAGCCTCCAGCACATCCAGCGTGGCAGCGGAAGTGGCTTCGTGTGTGCACGTTGGCGTAATAAGCCAGGAGACTGCAGTCCGCATGGGCACAGTCTGGGGGAGTCCAGGAGCTGAGGATCACAGCGCCCAGTAGGTGCAGCCGGCGCTGGGACCTGGGGAGGGAGACGGGGGAGGTGGGCAGTCCTCTCCACTCACCCGAGGCCTCTCCATTGGTCAGATTCCAGACTCTGTCTGGATGGAAATAGAGACAAAGCAGGAAAAGCAAAATCAAAAGTGAAAAAAACTTAATTCTGCGTAATACAGTGCCAGGGTGTGAGGTGTCCTCTTTAAATGTTCAGAGTAGCATGTCCTGAGTCCCTATGAAAGGTGCTTCGCAGTCAGGAAGTTGGCTGTCCCCAGGAAAGGCAGCCAACTCGGAGATCCAGTGCCGCAGTCATGGCTCCTGTTTGTCGAACGGCAGCAGGTCCTATCTATCAAGTATGCATTTCCCCAACTAATGGTGGTCCCTGCCTGCCACCCTCACAGCAACTGTTATTACCCTAGTGTCACAAACCTTTGTGTCATAGTTCCTCTCTGTCAAGTTGGGAGGAGGACAGTGACAATGTCCTAGACCTCTGTGACCATCGAAGGGTTTACACACACAAAGTCTATAATGAACTCTCCATCCATGGCAGCTGCATTGTATCTCCTATTTACAGATCAGGAAACTGAGGCTATTGGGAGTCAAGTCTGCCACTTACCCCCTAGTGTGGCAGGAGGAAGGAAACTGGTGACCGAAGCAAAGGATTAGGCCCAAGTCAGCGGGCTCCAGAGCTCAGGTGGGTCCCAGGGACAGAGTGAGACTGGAAAGCACCAGGTGTCGACTCTTTCGCTTGTGCTTTGCTGTCCTCTGCTGGTCAAAGTACTCAGCGCTGGGAACTTGCATGTGCGTGGGGGCAGGGAACCGGAATCTCTATTCTTGGCAATAAAATTGCTCTATATCTACATCCACTCGTGCCCTATTTTTTTAAATTTATTATGGATATAAGCAGGAATTACAGCGCTTCTTCACCTTGGTAAAACAAAAATTTGGGGGAAGAATATTGGAAATTAAAAGGAATTCATTACAGACAACCTCTTATCAGCAAGTCATTGTCATGTAAGTGGCCCTCTCCAATTCAAGTTAGCCTGGCTGGCAGCAGTGTGGCCAAAGGGGAATGGGCTGAGAGGCGGAGGAGGAGCTGGAGGTCGGGGAGTACAACTTATTCTGCTGTAAGTGGAGTCTTTAACGTTTAGAGAGACCTGTGTTCTAACATCCTTTGTGCTTGAAGCTTCATATCAGAGGAGCGTTGAGCGGTTGTAACTGTAACCGAGACCAACACAGCACAGCGGTGGGAGAGGAGTGAACATCCACCGAGAGTCACCAGGGGCCAGTACTTTGTCTTAGAGATTTCTTTTACTCTGGTAAGGTAGGACTCACCATCTCCACCTTGTCTGCAGTCACTCAGCTAGCACATAGCGAGGCTGGGGTTCCCTCTGTGACCCACCTTACCCACTTCTTGCAAGTCACTGAGGGCTGCCCCCTGAGTGCAGGAACAGGGAGGGGGATGCTGGCCGACGCTGTCCGCTTCTCACAGTCAGATAACACTCTCAGCCTGAGAGGCAGCCTCTGCTGCTGCCCAACAAGGGGAAAGGGAACACTTCTTCTAGGGGGAAGAAGCTCGCTGGTGAAGGCGAAATCACACGGGCTTTCCTGGGGCGACTCGGTTGTTCTGAATCATGCAGTGAAAACAAGCATCTTGCCATCTGGGAATCGCCTAGGGGCCGAGGTGTCACTCCCTGCTCCTTCATCCTGCCCTCCTCGGGAAAACACTGGCCCTGGGTGGTCCAGATGGCCAGAGGTCTCTGCACAATGAACAGAGGCAGCTGATACACATGTGCCTCCTTCTGCCACAGGAAGTCCCCCCATGCAAAAATACAGTCAAGACTTTCCTCCAAATGGCTCGGTAGAGAGTCAACAACTTCTGGGAAGGAAAACATTCAGAGACTTCGGGAACTATGTGCACCAGCCTCTTCTCCTAGTGATTAATGAGTCCAAGAGGCCCGGGTCTGCTCTCCTTGCCCCACAGTGTCCCTTCCTGTGGCCAACCCCAAAGAGCCATATTCCCACCGGGACGAGAAGGAGAGCGCCTTTGACAAGAGGTCTTGCTCTGTTGCAACTCGTTTCCTTCCTTCTTCCACGCCTTCCTGCCCCTGACAGTGGCTGTCAGTAGAAATGCCCAGTTTGGGCTTCATACGGCCACCTGGGGATCTCCACGCAGCCCCACCTGGGAGAGTCCCTAGCAGCCCTTAGCAGGGGGACTCTGCCAGAATTCACCACTGCAAGATGCCAGAATTCACCGTTGAGGGAGGGAGAGAGGGTTTGGTTACCCCAGTTCTCCAAATCACAGGGCAGCCGCACCTTCTAGTGGGCTCCTCAGAAGTCCTGGCCAGCCTCCCGCTCATCAGTTTATCTCGGACTTCTCTCTACCCATGGCAAGAATGGAGAGGTGGTAAAACAGAACGAGAGGTGGATGGGGGTAATAGTCAAGGGTCCTCCTTAAAGAGCAGAACATATTCTAGTGTATGTGAATCAGGACAGTCCCCTGACCTCCCTGTACCTTATTTTCATATGTAAAACAAAGATGATAAAAGTAGCTATTTAAAAGGCTTATTATGATGATGAGTCAACCACGAGTATATTTTCCTAATACAAGAAATCCTTAAAACTTTTTGATAGTATAGTAACATCAATATTAATATTGGCTTTGTTATTGACATGTAAGTATTAACATTATAAAGGCCAAAGCAGTACTCCTAGTTATGTCTTTAAGTACGTAGTTTGTCATCTATGGTAAGATTCTCAATCTCAGCACTACTGACCCTCTGGAGCCAGACGACACTTTGTCATGTGGAGCTGTTCTCTGCATTGTAGATTGCTTAGCAGCATCCCAGGTCTCTGCCCACTAGATGCCAACAGCACCTTCCCACCATCTGTGACAACCAAAAATGCCTCCTGACATTGCCAAATGTCGCCAGGGACAGGTGGTCCTCCCTGCTTGAGAACACCGCTCTACCTTACACTATGCCAGTCATTCGACTTCTTAATTTCAACTTTCTTTAATAACAAACTAGGAGGGAAATCCACTTATCATTCAAATGATTACTAAAGGATATACACTTCCAACACAAGCTCATTTTGCCCCACAACCATATTAGATGCTGTGTCCATTTATAGATAAGGAAAGTGAGAAATCCAAGCCCACCTAATAGCAGAGGTGACTAGACTGAAGTACAGGCCAGGGGCATGAATACTAGCTACAAAAAGAGAAGACAGTAGTTCATTAGCAGGTCCTAGAGAAGCCAGAGTCATCAGAAACAAACCAGAGAGTAGAATAAGTACCTCAGAACTGAAAGCAGAGACCACAGAGCCTGGGGTCACCTGGGGTGCATTGGTTCTGGGGTGTAGGCTGTGGCCAAAACAGTCAGACAACCAAAGGACCGGCTTGGAGGTTTCACCGGCATGTTGGTTCCACCTTAAACTGAAAAATCCCATCTTTGCCCTCATGTAAAGAACCCTCTCTAGGTCTATAAAGGCGAGTATGGCCAGCCAGAGAGAAGACAGGTATGAACTGAGCAGAAACAGCAGAAGAAAGCGACTGATGTTCCAACAGAAATCTAAGCCTAAGCCAGGCACCTGTGGTTCACCTGCTTGTAGGGAATTTCCACCCTGAAATCTGTTCTGCTGGAATAAAGCAGGTTGCAAACACTAGCCTATTCATGAGGACAGTCGCACTCCATGACTCACCAAGCAGGAAACAGGGAGGAGAGGATGACCAGTGCGGCTAAGGAGGAGAAAGTCTGGCCTCTGGGCTCCAGGGAGAGCGAGCTGAAAACAGGGATGCCTCCTGCTTGGGGAGCATGGGGAGCACTAAGCCAGGCCACCCAGGCGACTTGGAGCAGGGGTTCAGAAAACTTGTTCTGGGGCTTAGCTCTGCACTGACTAGCTGGGCAACATGAATGGATCACTCTCTCCTCTGAGCTGTAATTTCTGTAACTACTGGCACCACGCAACAGCACCTGCCTTGAGTAGCTGGTCGTGAGGTGACCGTGGGAGAAGAGCGCATGAACCATAGCTTTAATATCTACTCTCCTGAAGAAGAGAGAGTCTCGGCCCCTTCCTCTATTGCCAAACCAGTAAGACTGGTTGTTGAGGGTCTGGCATGTAGATTACCAACCTACGGCAGGGTTAACTGGTCAACTTGATTCTGAGGAAGTCCCTTTGTCCCACTGGTTCACTGGAAATCTGCTTCCCCACAAGAGTCACTTGAGTGCAATTCTGTACCACAGGAAGAAATAAAATCTAACTTTAGCTCAACACTCAAGTTTCTCATGCCCTGAGAATCCCACAGCTGCCCAGTTCTGGTCTAGTCACCCTTCCCCTCCCCAACAAAGACATCCAGGGGAGCTCCCACCAACCTTGCCAAAATGTACTTCAGGGACAGAGGAGAAGAAGAGCCATCTCCCAGTGGCTCCAAGGACTAGATCCAAACATGTTCTTAAACTGCTGTTCAGAAAAGTGTGGTGCATCGGGTTAAGCACATCCCCTTCCATCCCTGAGTCCAGGTGGAGCCACAAGGGACGCTCCATCCAGATGTTTCCCATTCATCCAAATGTAACTCACTAGAACTCTGCTAAGCCGCACAAGGCCACGACGGTCTTGCATGCTATATCATTTATTAACTTTGCTCATATTCTACAAGCATTAAATTATATTTTCCTAACAGCAAACCATCTCAACCCTCACAATACTTATCCTCGAGCCAAGCCCAGAACCTCCACACTGTACCACAGTTGAATTGGGCAGCAACACACACTCCAAGCTTGGGAAAGCAGAGATTTTCAAGCAACTTGAAAAACATCCAAAAATTATAATGGAATTTCATAGTTAGGAAATGAATATTTGCATAAAAAGTATATTTCTACATAAAGTACAGAATATAAATGTGACAGTACCTTCTTGATTTTTAGAAATGTACAAAAGACGCATGACTCTCAAGTCGTTTCGTGGAATATATCCAAATTGTTGTGGAGTATAACACAATTATGTTCATCAAAAAGGAGCTCGGGGCCAATCCAAACGCCTGTATCAGACTGTGCTCCTTCTAACTACCTAAGCCAGAGTCCTTTCCGAGGCTCCCTGTAACTTTCCAATTAAGACATTTTTTTTCTGTCAAAAAAAAATCAATAAAATAAGGAATTGAGATCTGAAAAAGAACGCTTATATAAGGGTTTATGTCTTTCTTCAGGAATTTTAAATACGTTCATTGGGAGAAGATTAGGGAGTAGAAAAGGTCATGAGAGATGAACGAGAGGTACTCTGTGGCAGAGCAGAAAGAAACCAAATGCTGCATGCGCTCAATGGCTATGCTGCAGGCAGAGATCATCTCTCCACGGCACACACACAATCCACACACGGGCTTTATCCAAGCAGTTAGGATAAAATTTATCATCCTCCTCAAATCAAATCATGAAATTCTTGATGTGAAAGTACTTCTTATGGAAAACGATGAAGCTCAGCTTAGAACAATATGAAAGAAAAAAGCCCAATGCAGAGAAAAGTAGGACTTTGAACCAAGAAGTAAGGGAGAAACTAAGATCCACTTAAAAAAGATCCAGAAAGTCACAGAAATTATAGAGAAGGCTCCAGAGAAGCTACCAGCCATTGAAGTGGGGTTTTAATCAAATTCAACTAACTCTTGCAGGAAGCATATAGTCCTGAAGGACATCTGGGCTTGATGTGGCAGAGCTCCAACAGAAGAGAGAAGAGCAAAGACAAGCACCCAGGTGAATTCTAGGAACACGGTCACACATAGCAATCTACAATTTAAAAATAAGCAGCATGGCCAAAGGACATGGCCCAAACTGATGCAGTTTCTTAAGTGCCAAAATGTCCAGTGAACAATCTCATGACTGACGATCACAGCAGAGAGGGGGAAATCCAGAGGATGGGATGCATTCCAGGAAACTCCTCTTGAGAATATGTCTGCTGCTGACCGCTTGACTCTAGTCCATCAATAACTCTGTTCATTTCAACAATTTTGAACAGCACAAAACTTAACCATGTCATTTGTCAGCTAACAATTTCTAGGAAGTAGAAATGTTCATGTCACACCACAATCCACAGTCTCACCTAAATTGTCACCTCCTGACTCTGGTTAATCCTCATGCTGAAACAGACTGAGAAAACAAAGCCACTGAAACCCCAGAAACCATCAGCTCCAACCCACAGACTAAAGGTGGCTCCAGAAGGTAAATTTCAGGTGTGTTTCAACCAGTAGCGATGAGGTGAGGTGATAGTACCAGGCCTGCAGGAAAGGACTCAGAAGGTTAATCATGAAAGTGTTCGTTGCTCAATGAAATTATTTCCCCAGTCATCACACTTGGGTTAATCATGCTTATTATAAAAGAGAGCTAATAAAAGACAGGGAGACTTGCTTTTCTCAGTGGAAAGCAGCTCACTCCAAGCTGAGCTCAGCCTGACTTCAGAATGAGTGGCCCCCAATGGCCTAGCAAGGAACCATATGCTGGTTTTGACACGTGTGCAGCCTATTCCTTCTGTGTGCTCTTTATTTTTTCCCCCAAAACTATAGATTAGATCAAATCAGATCAGATTAGATTAGATTAGATAGATACCAAATACACAGATTGGCCAACCAGCTCACTTTATGCCTTGGTGGAAGGTGTGTGGATGGCGAGGGGAGAAGACAGAGCAGCAGGCCTCACAGCTGCTATTAAAAGACACTTACAGAAAATTAGTTAAGATCATTCCATGCAAAGCCACTTGCAAACCAGCATCACCCAGTCTACTGGTATAGCCTGTACCTCTCCTTCTACCCCTCACCTTACTAAATTTTCCTGCTTCCTTTAGCCAAGGATAAAATACAGCCTGCTCTGCTAACTTTCTTTGCTTCTCCGCTACACCTGCAATCCATTAAAACTCCACTGAAAATAAGCAGGGCATTTCATTTGTCTTCAGACTTTGCCTGATATAACCTCGATACTCAATCACAGCTATTTCAGCCTGTAACTTATGTCCTTCCTCTTTCCTTTTATCTTAATGTCAGATTTCAATCTTATCACCCTATTAGTACAGATGTCCTTTATTTTAAGATGCCTCAAGTCTTAGAAAGACAATTATTTGAGTGAATGATGAAGTTTCTCTGAAAAGACCACGGTCATTACGGTCTGTCCTTCATCCATCACAACTAATGGTGGATTCTTCAGTGTGCCACTTCAATTTAGTCCCATGAATTTTAGGTACCTTTTCTCCCTCCCTGCATCCCATGTGTCTCCCTGAAGAGCCCTGGGTACCAAAGACCAGACCTCTGTGTGGCGCCCCTGACCCTGGCCACGAGACTCCTCCCTTACCCAGGGCCTTAGTGTAACAGCAATTACATCCAGTCTTTACAGAGCATTTGACACACACCAGGTTTTACAACTGGCGCTTTGACATCATCTCATCTAACCCTCATTGTGACCCTTTGGAAGCAAGTACTGCTATTACTACACTACTTTAAAGATGAGGAAACTGAGACACACGGAGGTGCAGTCAATTTTCCAAGGTCTTAAAGCCAACGAGTGACAGAGCCAGGTTCCAGCCACTCCCTAGAAGCTTTGCACTTAGCCACCATACCACAGGGACTTAAAAGACCAACAGTCAAAAAGAGATTCCCCCCGGAGCATCCTTTATGCTCACTCTCGCATCACGTTACTTCAGTGAGTGGAGACTATAACACCACATAACAAGCTCGCGTTTTCTCCTCCCACCTCCCCACCCTGTTTAAACCTAGTGATTCTGCTACCTAGCTTCTGGTGCCTAAACATGCCTAGCTTTGCCCTAAGCTAGAACACTTTTTATGGCTTTTTATACTGTGTGAAAATATTCTATCACCAGTTACTTAAGGATGTATCATATGGGAACACTAACCATGGAAGCTTTATAATTGCATGATCATTATGCTAAGTAGTCTGACAAATTGATGTGTGCTATCTGCCTGGACAATAGTAGTCCTGCCCCTCCCTCCCCTCCTGTCCATTTGAGGGCTTTGTGTTTCAGTGAAGGTCATGGCCAGTCCTGTTGTGCTGAACACTCGAAGAGGCCTGAGTGCATAGCAAGAGTAAGAAGTAAGAGTACATGCTATTAGTTCTATAACTGTGATACAACGACAAATTAGGAAACTGACGCATCAGGTACAGTGACACCGGTTGGATTTTCCCCAACTTCCTTCTCATCTTTAGAGGATAAAGGTGATAAAGCAGCTCTGGGATCCGGGAACCTGAATGGTTCTCTCACTCTACTGGGAAATAACAAGAGCCCCAGAAGCCACATCCGCTTATGCAACCACATATTCCGGATCTCAGGGACATCTTCTGAACCACTAGTCTGCTGCCTGGCACAGCATGATGTAGAAGAAGTCCAGCCAAGCCTGGTGTTATAGTTTGTGTCTAGATGTCCCCCCAAAGCCTCATGTGGTAAGAGATAGCTGGATCTAGAGTGTGTGATTACTAAATTGATCCATTGATCGGTTTGGCATGGTTCTGCTGGGATCAAGGATGTGAGCCTGAGATTGGGGGGTGGGAGTGTGGGCTGCCCTGGGGGCAGGTAGCCTAGATAAAAATACAGGAAGAAGCTTAACTAGCTGCTTGTTTGCATTGCTGATTTGTATACATTCCTTGCATTTTCCTCACTTTACTTTGCGGCCTGCCGGCTGCCGGGCTGCCACGCGCCCGCTCTGCTTCGGACCCAGCAGACTATAGACTGAAACCTCTGCAGACTGTGAGCTAATAAACCTTTCTTCCCCTAACTTTGGGTGTCGAGTATTCTGTCCCAACAACGAGAGAAAAGTAACTAAAACACCTGGTGTTGTGGTTTGGTTCTGTTTTTGTTAATCCCAAAGCCAGGCCAGGCTTACGATCCAGCCTAGCTCTGGAGCTCTGGTGCCTGAATATGAGCAGGCCTGAATATACATGTGCAGTCTTTTGTTTTCTAACTGAAAAGAATCACATTAAATTATATCGACTGTTCTGTGAAGATGACGTTAGCACTACATTTACACTAAACTTATCATCCCCAGGTGGACGTTGCATCTTTTATTACAAACCTTCCCACACATCCGGCTAGAGAGATAAAGGTTTCATTCCCCAAATCCATTTGCAATATGAGTTTTCTACTGATCCAGCTCTTCCCAAGTAAACATACTGCTGTGAGACTTGAAAAGCAGAAAACACTCAAGAAACTGAGTCCCACTGCAGCTCTGACATTCCGAATAGCAGAGACATTCGGCTTTCCTATAGGGGCTGTCTCAAGAGTCCTGGTGTGCAGCGCCCACCTGGCTGGAAGCAAAGACAACAGAAAGGTCTGTTTGTACTATACACAGCCTTGGAAAATTTTTCCTGTATTATTACCCTCCACCACAAATTTTGCAGTAATTTTCTTGTGAGCTCAGTTTACCTTTTGATCCTTGGCACATTCTGGTACCAGTGGGTTCTAGAATGGTCTTTTGATCATCCCTAAGTCATCACCTCTGCAAAGAAGTTAGACACACAGAGAGGAGTCGAATGCATGCTAGAGAGAACTGAATTTCCCCCACTGATCTCAAAGTCATCTTGGAGTTCATCCTATTAAAGCGCAGATCCGAGAAAGAAACAAAGATAGTGGTCACGTATGGCTCATTTTTTGTTTGCTCAAAAATATGTAGTAGGCAACTCTTCTAGGTGCAAGGGATGCAGTCTTTACTCTTGAAAAGTTCACAATTTAGTGAAAGAAACTTCACAAGAAAACAGAAGTGTTGAGTGGGCACAAGATAGTTCACTGAGCTCCCCGTCTGGTGCTGGGGTGCAAAACCGGGTTTCCTGAGGGAAGAACTCCAAAGCTAAGTAATGGTAACTGACCAAAGCAAAGGAAGATTTAAAAAAAAACAACCAAAAAAAAAAAAAAAAACAGTGCTAGCAAGGCAACAACGTGTGCGAAGGTCCTGAGGTAAGAAATTTGAGAGACTGACTCACTTGGCCTCAATTCAAACTGTCCTGAGTATGAGGTGCAAGTTGGCAAATCAAAACCAAAGGACTAAGCAGGGTCCAAATTACAGAATTTGTTCGGCATACTTGGTTTCAACTTGATTGATTTTAATTTGAATGAAGAATTTTCCAGCAGAGTGTGTTTTGGTATAATAGAAGAGCAAACAGGAAAGCAAGTGTTAGGATGCAGAACACCCAAAAGCAGACTGGGAAAAAGTACTCCAAAAGGAGCCTGTGAGAAACAAAAACTCCAAAAAGGAGCTTGTGAAGAGGCAGCTTTGACAGTCACACAAGTTCGCACATCGCTGGTCCACAGGTTCCGGGAGAAGAGACGGTGCAGAGAGTGCGCACAACTTAAAAGGAGCCGAGCGCCCCGCACGGCTTCAGAGATCTAGCACGCAATCCTGCCTTAGGAGAGTGAGCGACTCAGTGAAGACTCCCCTCAGAGAACTTTCCCACTCCTGACGGAGGGAAGTCGCGGGGAGAGCCGGAGCACAAGATCTTCCTACCCCTTGGGCCGGACCTCCCGGACCTCCCGGTTCTGGTCCCAGCGGGCGCCGGCAAAGCCTCAGCAGGGCCCTCCCTGCTGGCTGCGCATGCGCCCTGAGGAGCCGGTCAGGGCCGGAGAAGCCCCATCTGGAGCTCCCAGAAAGGAAACCCCAGCACGGGGCGCCGAGTGGGAGAATTTATGGCTCATCGACCCCACTTGCTATTCAAATAAATGCCCCCGCCATGGCTCATGCAGAGACCGAGTCCACAGCACTAGCTTGAAAGTGATGTAAAATTAAAAAGCCCTTTTCCAAAGATCTCATTCCAGAAAGTCAAAGCCAAGTCCAATATGCAATTACTTCCAAGATGAATGCCTCGCCTGGCAAGCGTCCCCACTCTCCAGCTGTCGGTTACGGTTCCTTGTCTCAACGCATTAATCGACATTTAAATCCAAACTTTATTGTTTCTTGGATGGGGAAACACCTCCAAAATTTAAAAGAAAAAAAAAAGAAAAGAAAGAAAAATCTCTTTGCATACAGAATGCAAGCACAACTTTGGCCCCGAGAAGTTCTAAAATGAAAAGAACATTTCTTTTAACCCCCAGCAGTTCCGGGCAGCAGGGACGGACTCGGCTTGCCCGCTCAGCTGTCTCTCGGGGACGCTGCCTTGAGCTGGGGTTCCAGTCCCACATCCACTGACTGTAGGCTCTCAGAGACTCGCTCCTTCTCCTGAGTCCCAACTTCCTTGTCTTCACTGGACATGTTAACAGTCTTTCCTCCTGGACTAGGAGTGAGCTTAACGGGGGAATGCAGGGGAATGCAAAGCACAGGACCCAGCCGACGGCGAGTGTGCCAACATACGGCCTCACGGCTAGCCTGGTTATTTGTCTGCAGAGGGCAAACCACGCTGACAAAGGGGATGCAGGAAGAACCCGGAAGGTCATGGTTCTCACCGAACACTCATTCTCTTTGGCCCACCAGCCTTTGGAGGGCCCCCCACCCCAGGTGATATTCAAGGAAAGGGAAATGAACGGAAAGTCCAAGAGCAAATCCATTAATAGACACCTGTCATTGTTTAACACACACCACATCGATGAATCCATTCACTGTTTTAATAAATCCTAAGCTCACTTCAAAATCGCAAAGATTAACATAAGGATAGGACGGCAGGTTGATGTCCTGTCGTGCGATCACCCATCTGAGCTTCTCCATCTCTCCAGTGGAGAGACACCCCAGCAGGAAGCCAAAGGGAAACCCAAAGGCGACTGTGTCATTCTTTCGTTTTCTTTTCCTGTGTCAATTTCAGGCTGAGTGGTTATCCTGATGTAAATCTTATTGGTCCCCACCAACACCCATCTCCACCCTTTCCCTCAATATTGGTAAAGGGACGACAAAAGTTTCCAGGGCAAAAATCACATACAGATCCAGAGTGCGTCGCGAGGCTGAGCTCACGGTATTAGGGTTTGTGGACTCTGGCACGGGCTCCTGAGTATGTGCGCCAGCCTCAGAATCATTCTTCTTGTCCAATAACCACAATTATTATTAAATAGAACCATGCCTGGTATGGTGCCCGGCATGTAACAGACACTCAATTAATGTTTTTTCAACAGAGCTGGACTGGAAAGTAGTTTGCAACTGAGCTCAAGTGAAATTCACACACCCAGGCATGCACACACATACATGTGCACACACGTCCAGTGTACCATTTGAAAGGAATGATGTACCAACCACGCTGCAATGTGCATGAACCTCAAAAGCATTATGCTACAATAAGTGAGCCAGTCACAAAAAGTCATGTACTATACGATTCCAGTTCTATGACATAGCCAGAGCAGGCAAATCCACAGGGATGAAACATAGATTGATGGTTGCCAAGGGCTGAGGCAAATAGAAACAGGGACTGACTGTTCAATGTGTTGGCGTCTCCTTTGGGGGTAAAAATATTGTGGAACTGGATAGAGGTGGCAGGTGCACGACGTTGTTCTAAATGCCACGAAGTCATATACTTTAAATGGCTGATTTTATGTTACATGAATTCTATCTCAGATGAGAACCACAAAGTCTCCTCCCTGCATTTCTCAGATCTACTCTAAGCACTCCTGGTCACCCCAGCCTTCCTTCTCACCATTTGCCAAGCATCTCCTACATAGACTCCCACAGTGTCCTGGTCCCTCCAATATTTTACACATTAAAAATAAACAACTCTTCTTCAGGCACAGATCAGGTCTTGTGGACCTGAAGTTTATACAAATCGGGGAGCTCATCTAAGAAAAAGAAGGTAAAATCATTATACAAAATCAGATGTAAAAGTCGGTATTTATTTTTATTGATAGTTTACAACAGTTCCTTTTGGCTACGCAATTCAATATTTGAAATGTTATGGAAATTTTAGGATTGTGACGAAATTTAAGGACAGTTCTATCAGGTGTATTTCATATATGAGCTGTAAGATTTCAGATGCTTTTTTCTTATGCAGCAAATATGTTTAATCTCACAAACATCTTGTGCCAGACAGCATAGGACAAGCTCAGCCTTGGTGCCTGATTCTATTTTAGGACATACAAGATGTGATGGGAAAACGTAATGCCCACCATGAACCAGACTATGCTCACCACTGGATATGTCAACCAGAAGAGTGCCGCCCTCCATGAATTATCAGACTACCACAGAAGATGAATACTTAAATAATTGTGATGCTACATTGCTTTAAAGCAAGCTCTTGCTCAAAACCCGTGGCAATGTAGGGCGGATCATGAAGGATCTCTCCACTCATTTGCTGGTTCAGTGATGGTGGTAGCAGACTTAATATCTGAGGCATACCTGAAGGAGGAGGGGGAGTTTGCTAGGTGAGGAAGGCCAGAGAAAGCACAAGGATTACTATGTTCAGAAAGCTGAGTCTCCTGGAACTGTGGTGTGGGCGGCTTGAAAAGAGTGATGGGAGCTTGTTCCAATTATTGCTGCATACCAAATTACCTCTGAAACTTAAAATCTTGAAACAACTATTTTACTACAGCTGATAATATTATGGATCAGGCGCTTGAGCAGGATGTACCTGGGAGATTCTTATTCTCCAAATGGCATCAACTGGCGCCCCTCACTGATAGCCAGCAGGTGGATGGTCTACTCTGTACACTAAAAATGGCTTCATGCACATGTCTGACATTTTGGCTTGGTTAGATTTTAAAACCTGGTAAACAAATGGAAAGGAAATATCAAAAGAATCTCTGTGCTTGTCCTCTCAGGGTAGCCAGAATTCTTACACTGTCTCCGAGCTCTCTGAGAACAAAATTCTAAAGACAGGAAACGGAAGTTCATGAAGGACTGTAACAGAAAGTGGCAAAGTGTCACCTCCACTATATTGTGTTGGCAATGAACAGTCACGAAGCACGCCCAGAAACAAAGGAAATGTACACAGGTCTTCATCACCCCATGGGGAGAGTGACAAAGAGTTGCTGTGTTTTTTATTTACCGTGGAGAATTTTACAGAAGAAATCCAGAACCCAATAAGTAGAGCCTTGTGAACTACCCTAAGGAGTTGTGTTTTACCGTTTTCAATAAAAAACAAAAATAGACTTTTCTTAAGCAGAGAAGTAAGCTTATTACAATTTTTCTGAGGATAATCACTGCCAGTGCCTGATAGAGGTTGAAAGAAAGGAGAATCTGTTACCCCAAAGCCCAGTAATGAAGCTGCTGGCAGTGTCCAGCTACACACCACTTTCTGATTTCCAGGCTAAACCAGGTTGTGTTGACCAGGAGGGAAGAAGGCTTGGCTGCTGGCAAAGCATCCAGCTGTAAGGAGTATAGTCCGTGAACAAGATTTGGAATGGAAAGAGAAGAGAGAAATGAAGCAGGTGTAAATATCACTAAGTTTCTAGCTTGGGCGACTCCATGCAAGATGTTCCCATTAACGGAGACTGGCATCCACTGGCAGTTTATTATTTCAAAGGCTTACTGCACACGGTGTGTTTATTGCTTCTATCACGACCCTCTACTCTTACAAACGCCTCTCTCTCATGATCCCTGCCACCTTTGTTCACTTCCACATCCCCTTCCTGACACACACAGCTATAACTCAGGGGACATTCCCTCTCCGCCACAGCAACTCAGTACAGACACTTGTTCGTGCACAACCACTCCAAACTGTAGCTTTTCATCTCTCTTCACAGAGAAGTTCAAGGGCAGCTGAGTAAGAATCAGCCAGAGGAGGTTATTAAAAATTCCTCTTTCTGGTGGCCAATCTTGTGGGTTCTGATTCAGTGTGACTGAGGGGCTGCCAGGCTTGGAAACTACTGTGATAAATGCCTGGTTTCAGTAGGTAGGGATGGTAGGTAATAGAAATCTGTGAAAGGTGCTAATGGAACCCGAGCCCGCTCCTGATTGAGGGCTGCTAAACATCTCTAGTAACACAAAGCATCTGAAAACGTAGGGCACTCGGTTTGATGGGAAACAGGATTCTGTTCTGCTGCTTCCTTTCTAGTCTTCACTAACTGTGATCTTTTATCAGAGGCACATATGTTTTCAATACCTTCACATGTGGCTGCAGTTAGATCAGGAAACAAATTCCTTGCTAGTTGAAAGGTTTGGCCTCTCTTTCGTGCTCACTGAGCATCAGTTTCTATCCTCTGCTGGGGAGACCCCGGGGAAACAATTAATCAGCCCACCTGCTTGCAACACTTCAAGACTTGGGTCGTAAGAAGTGCACTGATCCCAACAGATGGCAAAGCAACAGCCTGGAAACCCCGTCCCTCCGCCAGCCACTTCTGCCTCCAAGGACACAGCTCATGACTCTGATGGGAAACCCTTCCCCCACCTATCTTCAGTGCTTCTTTCTGATCCTGTTGTGTAATTAACGCCACAGTTCACGGTCTATTCAAGCAAGTGTGATAGCCAACTTCCTAGAAACATCCACGGCCTGCGATTAGCCACAGATTCACCTTCCGAGTGGCCAGGCCCCACTCGCTGGCGTGATGGTTAATCTGGATGATAAATGACTGGATTCAGAGACACCTAGCAGATTAGTAAAGCACACTGTGTCTGAGTGTGCCGTGGAAACATGGCCTTGGGGACTGTGTCTGGTCCCTGGCTCTTTCCCCTCTGGTATTCTTCCTCTGTGGTCTGCTACTCACCCGCATTGAGCAGTTTGACTCTCCCGTGCCCTCCTACCATGATGCTGCGCCCCGGAGCCAGCTGATCACAAGCTGACCCGTCGGAAACCAGAATTAACCTCTCCTCCCTCGGAGTGCAGAAGTTGAGGATTGTGTTCAAGCAACGGGTCCCCAGTTATATAACTATGCAATTTGGACAGTCACTCTGCCTGCCTAACCCTCCGTTTTCTCTCTTTAAGTGGCAATAACGATAACCTCCTCAATTCCCTACCACAGATTACCCAAACCAGCACCAGCCAAGGTACTCGGGGATGCCAGCGCCTCAGGAACAGTGTGAGGATAATACGTATTTGTTGTTTTTAGCAAAAAAAAAAAAAAAAAAGATTCTCTGGATAAGCCATTGATAGCTGAGTGGATAAACAAATTGTGATATATTGATATATCGCCATTAAAAGGGATGATGTCCAACAGATTTCAACACGGATGAACCTTGAGAACGGGCGGAGTGAAAGAAGCCAAACACAAAAGGTCACAGAGAGTAGTAGTTCATCTATATGAATCTATATGAAATTCTCGGAACGTAGATTAGCGGTGCCAGCAGCTGAAAGAAGAGAGAAATGGAAACTAACTGAGTAAAAGGAATTAGGTCTCCTTTGGGGTGATGAAAATGTTTTAGAACTAGACAGAGGCGGTGGCGGCACAACGTCAAGACTGCTCTAAATACCACAGAACGGTTATCCTCAAAACAGCTCATCTCGTTTCATGCAAATTTCACCTCTGTTAAAAATGCAATAGATAGGTAACTGAAAATACTTACGGAAAGAAATTACTGCGAATGCAGAACAGGAAGAAAAAGAGTTGGGAAAGATGAGCCAGCAACTGAGAGATACAGGGACACAATGAGGCCATCCAACGAGCATCTAGTCAGACTTCCAGAAGAAGGTAATATACACAATATGAATCCTAAAGAAATTTTTATTAAAAACCCATATTCTTTTCATCCTAACCACAAGTGCCTTTATGTGACGTATTACAGGGTGTACTTGCCATTTGGGACCCTGCATTTTCACATACTATCTGCACAATCCGCATTATCACCTATCACCTGCTTCTTTTAATTATCATTTTGCTGGCTATCTAACATTCTATTACGTGGTTGTGTAATAATCTAAATAGACTGTTCTATTACGGTACATCTTGGTTCATGAATACTTCTGTTTGTAAACAATTCGGTTTGCAAACAAAAGCAGTCTCCAAATTTTTGCTTCCATTCACAAACTCCGTGTCAGGTGACAGACATGGCCACAGCCATCTTCCTCAGAATCGTAAAGCAAGTCTGTAAACCGAGGTACCACTGTATTTAGAGCGAAGGTCAGAAAACTGCAATTTCTAAACCAAATGCAGCCCATTGCCTGGTTTTATATGGCTTACAGGCTAAACAGAGTTTTAACATTTTTAGTGGTTAGGAAAGAAATCAAAAGAAGAGTATTTCATAACATGTAAAAATTATATGATACTTAAGTTTCCATAAATTAAGTTTTATTCTAACTTAATTTGGCAGCACAGAAAACAATACACTAAAAAATATGGCACTTTTTGGCCCGCTGAGAGATGTGAGCTAAAGGAAATTAACAGGCTTTAAGAGGGATCTCAGAGTCAATGTCCCTTAACCTTTCCTTGTTTCTCTCTTCCACCCAACAAGGTCAGAGAGGCGTTCTGCAAAGTTTCCTTATCTACCTAAGTCTGGACCCACCAAAAAAAATTACTTCTGACCCTTTCCTTGAGTTTTCATTAACTAAAGTCAAATTTTTTTTTTTATTTTAAACCAAGAGCATGTATTGGTACATTCTACATACATTGGTCACATTCATTACATTTATTCTGTACCTATACATGGTGCATCTTGGTTCTCCCCCTCTCCCCCGCCCCTCCCCTGTCCTCCCTCCCTCCCTATTTATATCAGGTTCATTCATCATTTTCCATATTTTCCCTTTCCCCTCTCTTTCCCCTGTTGCCTTTCTGCTTTTCCCCTTCTTTCTTTCTAGCACTCCTCTCCTCTGCACACCATCCTCCTTTTATTTAATATCTATTACACCTCTTTGTCCTTATTTACAGTTATGGTCTCTCATATCAGA
>PVJO010014478.1:0-48031 GCA_004026905.1 Hystrix cristata | reverse complement strand
CAGTATTAAAAACAGCATGGTACTGGCAAAAAGACAGACCTGAGGATCAATGGAATAGATTGGAGGATACAGAAACAACCCCAAACATACTCAAATACCTCATCTTTGACAAAGAAGCCAAACACCCTCACTGGAAGAAGGATAGCCTATTTAACAAATGGTGCTGGAAAAATTGGCTAACCACATGTCAAAAATTAAAGCTAGATATATATCTCTCACCATGTACTAAACTCAAATCAAAGTGGATCAAAGATCTAAACATTAAAACAGAAACATTAAATTTACTGGAGAATAGAATAGGAAAAACCCTCGAAGACATAGGGGTAGGAAAAAAATTTATGAACAGAACCCAGACTGCATGGGAAACAATACAAAGAATCAGTGCTTGGGACCACAGGCTATTAAAAAGCTTTTGCACAGCAAAAGAAATCACCAATAGAGTAAGGCGAAAACCCACAGACTGGGAAAAAATTTTTGCTAGCTATCCATCAGACAAAGGTCTAACATCTAGAATATACAAAGAACTCAAAAAAATTAAACCTCCCAAATTTAAAGACTCAATCCAAAAATGGGCAACTGAAATGAATAAACATTTCTCACATGAAGAAATAAAAATGGCAAATAAATATATGAAGAAATGTTCAACATCACTAATCATTCGAGAGATGCAAATCAAAACAATGTTAAGATTTCACCTCACCCCAGAAAGAACCACGTATATGGAAAAATCAACCAATAACAAATGCTGGTGGGGCTGTGGGGAAAAAGGAACACTCCTCCACTGCTGGTGGGATTGTAGACTGGTCCAGCCACTGTGGAAATCAATATGGAGATTCCTCAAAAAACTACAACTGGAGGTTCCATTTGACCCAGCTATTCCCCTGCTGGGGATCTTCCCAGAAGAATTAAAATCGTCATACCACAAGGACGTATGCACCACCATGTTCACAGCAACACAATTTGTAATAGCTAAGTCTTGGAAACAACCTAAATGCCCAACAACCAATGAATGGCTAAAGAAAATGTGGTTTTTCTACACAATGGAGTACTACACAGCCATAAAAAAGGATAAACTAGAGTCATTTGTATGTAAATGGATGTTCCTTGAGAACATACTTTTAAGTGAAATAAATCAGACACTCATGAGCACACATCGAATTGTTTCTCTGATATGAGAAACCATAACTGTAAATAAGGACAAAGAGGTATAACAAATATTATATAAAAGGAGGATGGTGTGCAGAGGAGAGGAGTACTAGAAAGAAAGAAGGGGAAAAGCAGAAAGGCAACAGGGGAAAGAGAGGGGAAAGGGAAAATATGGAAAATGATGAATGAACCTGCTGTAAATAGGGAGGGAGGGAGCAGAGGAGAGGGGCGGGGGAGAGGGGGAGAACCAAGATGCATCATGTATAGGTACAGAATAAATGTAATGAATGTGACCATTGTATGGAGAATGTACCAATACATGTTCTTGGCAAAAATAAAAAATAAAAAATAAAAAAAAATATTTGCAAGCTAAAAAAAAAAAAAGAAAATAAGTATTTTCTGTTGTCTAAATAAAAATACTTAGTAAACTAAAATTTTTCATTACAATTCTAATATAATTAGTTTATTAGTTCTAGATTAAACATTGCTTCAGCAGAATGGGATGTAGACTGGGGGAGCATGTGGAATTTGGAAGGTATTCTCCAGAAAGAGAAAGCAGTACGATGGAAAAGCTTGGGAGGCTGGAGCACACGATGAAGGGAATGGAGTAGAGAAGGCCACCCAGGCGACAGTATGTCTCAGGTCTGCTGCACTGGGCAGCATATGCACTGACTACTGAATATAAACAAGGAACTCCTAATTTTATATTCCCTCTTCTCTTGCCTGTTGATGTACTTCCCCGTATGTTCTCAGTAATCATCTGACTCAGTCAGGTTATATTATATCATTAAGTCCAATGAAATGAAAAAATGAGTATCCTTTGCTACATGATTAGTCAGCAGTATATCTGAAATTAACTGTCCTAACTGCCAGCCCACTCTGTCACAATACCCATTTTAGACAACTGGATCAGAAAATTCTAACTATGAGCTGGTAAGATTACCATACTGCATGAGTAACGTGGGAGAAATAAGGGGTAACGTTTAGAGGGAAGTAAGTATACACTGAATCTATTTTAGAAATATCAGTAACTCATCTCCAAATTGTTATTTACATGTTCATATTATTCAATTTTACCTTATTTTGATCTTCATTCCTTAGACAATTAACAAACATTCATCGAACATGGGTAAAATGACAGATATTGTTCTTAGAGCTTGGGACACAGCAGAGAACAAAATCCCTTTCCTTATTGTAACTTATTGCTAAAATATTAAAAAGCTTGAAAATTCCTTAATGGCAAAATGTAATATTTTTTATTTGTGTCTGTCATCGTTCCTTAGATATTTCCTCTCCCCAGTCCACTGCTGAACAAATAAAATAAAGCTAATAGAGTTTAATAGCTTGGGTGGGTTGGAATGGAATGCTATGCCCTGCACACGGTCATCTCTTCTGTTGTTTAGGGAATAAATAGATTCCAGGAAAGATGTGCAGCAAAAAACTGAAAAACTAAGCCGGTATTTCTCAAAGCGTGGTCTTTGAACACAATTATCAGCATCACATCGGGTATCTGTTAAAAAGTTAAAATTCAAAACCCCCAACCCAGATCTACTAAGCTGAAATCTCCCAGGGGAGTGTGCAGCAAGCAGGAGGCTCTGAGGCACATTCACATTCACAAACCAAAGTTCGAAGTCTCAAACTAGAGCTGTATACGACAAAACGGCATACTTCTGTTGTTCTGAGAGTGCTACACTCAATTGTATTTATAAATGATATATTTTTGTTTCACTTTAATTGACTCATGTTCAATTTCTGGTACTTGAAATAGGAAAAAAAATGCAGCCACCTTAGATAAGGCCTGAAGTTCAGATATGCATCCGGATGGTATCGAAATTGAGCTATCAGACATGATCTGATTGAGACGTGGGCTTTTGTGGAAGTTCTGGAAAGAGCAGACAGCATTTCTCCAAAACTTGCTAATGATGACTGACTTTGGTTTCCTTTCTAAAATTGTATCCACATAATTAACTGAAATAAAGGCAGCTTCTTTTGTTTAAATATCCCCTGACAATTATTCCTATTTTTTGTTTGACTTTAAAGCTGATAATTTGGCTGATTGTTGCCAAATTGATATATTGCTATCTTTTTAGTGATATAGTTCCAATCACTGTAAACTTAAAGGTAAAATCAGAACTATATTTTATTGATAGAAGGACCTGCTTTTCCAGATGAAGGCAACTTACCCTATCTGGTGAGTCTCTATCAATTTCCTTACATTAATTTTTTAATGTAATACATCACCTTTCCAAACCTGTAATCTCGAGCTGTTTATCCAATGAAATGCTTTAAATTACTTCACCAGATAATGTCAGATCATGACATCGAAACAGCACTACTACATACTGCCACCCGTTATTGATTAAATTTTCCTTTTGAATATTGAAAAGCAAAAAGAGAAAGGGGCTTCTACAGACCGAAATATAATTCTCGTAGAACTCTATTAAGAAAAAGTCCCTGTTTTTAATTTTTAAAGAATTCTGTGTTGTGTTAGTATTGCTGTGGTTATTTAATTGAGGCTGGCTATTTTCAAACTCTTCAAATGTTCCCCCTACCATGAGGGGGGACAAGCTACCACTTACAGCCACTGGAAATACTTTTTTAAGCACCCAAATACTATATTTTTTTGTTCTTATCATTAATACACGTAGACTCAAATTAACCAGTATTCTTTCACAGGTTAATATATTTTACGCACTACTTCACTGCATCACTTCTTATTTTACAAGTGATGTAGAACCCTGCCTCCCTCCCAAATAGTCATTTACATCCTGTTTCTTGATTCTAATATCGTTTGCTAAGAAGTCAATATTTGCAGCAGGTTGAAAGATAGATTTTGTTAAGTCTAAAGTTCACAGACTTTTGAGCTACCTCCAGGAAAACATCAGTAGCCAGGATTTTCTTAGCAGTGGTTTTAGCTTCGTAACTTCCATACTTGCAGCTTATATCCAGCTTTTCCGCAGGCCAGCATCCTACTCTATTACTTACTCTGTGCTCTTTCCCCAGAGGGCTCCTGATTAGGCCAGCACCTTCCAGGACAAGTAATGGGGGAGAGATGAGCACAGGGAAAGGATCCACCGGCTATGAGAGAAACCTAAAAGAGGCAAAGGGGTGTTCAAGGTGAAGCCTGAGCAGGACTCCATCAGTCTGACTAAAAGTGGAAAGGAAGAAGACTCTCTCTCCTACTCACCAACTGATGGACAGGTATTATCCGGGGACTTATAGTTGTGAAGGGGCTTGAAATATGAAAGAACTGGAATAGCATGTGCCATCCCACACTCTCACTGTACACAGTCTCAGCAAAGTGAGCTGAGTGGGTAATTTGAGGGTGCTTTGGTTAGAGAGAAACAGTTTGCAAATTTAGCAAATAAAAATGGAGTGCACTCAGTTAAATTTCAATTTGAGATTTCAAAAAATGAAAATTTGTTCAGTACAAGTTATGTCCTATGCCGTATTTGGGACATACTCATACTAAAATCATATGAATTGCTTGTCCAAAGTTCAATTTTGCCTGGGCATCTGGTATTTTATCCACACACAGAGTCTTCCAAGGCCTAGGAGATTGTAAGCTCTACACTGGCCTCTAGGAGGGCAAACAAGAACAGCCTCTGAGTGCCCTGGTGTGCAAGAAGCAACAGGAAAGGGCCCCAAGAGACAGTGGAAGAGTCACCAGTACCTTCTAGGAAGAGGCTCCATCCATCCAACAGACAGGAGACGGAACTTGTCATGTTACCACTCACCACAGAGATCCATTTGGTTTGGGAGAGAAGTGATTGACCCAGAGGAGTTGAAGAATTTAAACATTAAGGATCATGATCTTAATCTGCTCATTACAGAGGGCAGCGTTGCCCCAGAATTTGCAGTTTCTCTGAGGCAATGCCAGTTTGGAACACCCTTGATAATAATAATCCATCCTGAAGGGAAAATGTTACGTTCCACTGGCTCTCCGAAGCTGGCCAAACATTCTAGCTGAGAAGTCAGGTGAGACACCTCTGGTGCACAAGCGTCACACAGGGTTTCTGTCCTGGAAGCTCCTCCCTCCCCGAGTTCTTTCTATTGTGTCTCAGGAGAAATCCGCCATGTAGAAATGTACTGTTTTACTGTTTTTTAATCATAAATTTTCACTTGAACTTACGGTATCAATGTTCTATCCATTTGACTTTCATTCAAATTACCTTCCATCTATCAATATCAAGCTGTTTGTTTGTATGTTTGTTTGTTCCAACAATCCACGGTTAGAGTGGCTGAGTTAAATTCTCCCAAAACTCAAGATTTAAATGTCCATATGTTCAGGCTAATGACATTATGACATTCTAGTCCTTTATGGTAATTTTCTCTAAGAGACTATTTTAAAACTTTAGTAAACAAGTTACAAATATCTTTCTTGATATAAACACTATGTTGTCATTCATCATTTAATTATCCTAATAAAGATCAGCCTTTATTGATTTATTTTTTCCTTATCTCACTACGGAAACTTTGCCTGAGACACTGTCTCGACTTCCAGAAGCTCAAAATCAAAATAATGTAAATATATGATTTTAGATTACTTTTATTTTAATACACATAAGAAAACATCTTATTTGAGAGAGACAATATTGCAGATCAATTAGAAGCAAGTCAATAAATGGTGCTAGGAAAATTAGTTATCCTTTGCAGAAAAAAATATTGATTATTTTGCATCATAAAAATCTATAACAGAAATATTTAAAGACTTAAAAGTAAAAAGGCAGAATTTCCAATTGTTTTAGAAGAAAACCAAGTAAAATATCTTCATGCATTTCAGAAAGGGAAAGGTTTCTTAAATAAAACATTAAAAGCCATGGGGAAAGAAGCAATAAGCAAAAAGAAAAAGCAATCTACCAACTAGTAATTAAAAATTGCAAACCACATATTTGATAAGGGGTTCATATTCAAAATTTATAAGGAACTCTTATAACTCAATAACAGAAAAATAAGTAACCCAATGTAAAAACAGGCAAAGGACTTGAACAGAGATTTCTCCAAAGACATAACATGACCAATGTATGAAAGGCTGATCAATGTCATTAAGCATCAGGGAAATGCAAATTAAAATCACTAAAGATGTAATTTCACACTCACTAAAATGATTATTCTAAAAACAAAAAAAAAAGCAATAACAAATATTGGCAAGGAGTAAAGAAAAGGAAAGCCTGCTGCACTACTGGTGGGAATGTAGACTGGCACAACCATTATGGAAAACAGTATGGAAGCTCCTAAAGAAACCAAGTAGAACTATCATATGATCCAACAATTCCTACTTCTAGGTGTGCACTCAAAGGAGATTAAATCACCACCTTGGAAAGACACCTACATTCTCATGTTCACTGCAGCATTATTCACAAGAACCATGATATAGAAACAACCTAAGTGACTACTGACAGAAAAACTGGTTTTAAAAAGTGATAAACATATAAAATAGAATAATATTCTACATTTCAAAAGAAAATCTTGCCATTTACAACATAGATGGACCTGAAGGACATTATGTGAAGTAAAATAAGCCAGATACAAAAGAAAAATATTGTCTGATCTCATTTATATGCAGAATCTCAAAAATAAATAAATAAACATCAAATGGAGAGAATAAAACAATAGTTACTACAGGCAGGTAGAAGAGAAAATAGAAAGATGTAAATCAAAGAATACAAAATAGCAGCTCTATAAGATGCACAAAGCTAAAGATCTAAGGAACAATATGAGGACTATAGTTAAGAAACTTGCATTGGATCAGAGACATTTGTTACGTAAGTAGATTCAGCTATGCTTGTCACATGAAAAGTCTCTATGTGAGATGATAGATACATTCATTTGCCTTACTGTAGTAACTGTTTACTCTCTATATGGATCCCACAACATTATATTGTAAGCCTCAACTATACACACACATATAAATTATTTTTTAAAAGAAACAACTGTGGCTTTGTTGGGGGGAGAAAAACCAAGAAAAACACCAATCATCATTTTTAAAGCTAAGTTTGAAGAATTAAAGTAAAAATTCTGATCATCAAAGTATTTTAATAAAAATTTTAAATAGACTAGCACCAACTAGTAATAGATATTTGCAATACATGTAGCTAACAAAAGACTAATTTATGGAATACATAAAGACTTTTGCAATCAGTCAGAAAAGGATATGAACAGGCATATCATAGAAAAGAGAACACAAACAGCTAATAAAAATATGAAAAAACCTTAACCTCATTAATAACCATGGCAATGCAATTAAAATCATACTGAAGTCAGGCATGTGTGTAATTCTGACACTCCCAATACTCGAGAGGCTGAGGCAGGAGGACTGCCAAAAGTTCAAGGCCAGCCTGGGCTCTATAGTGAGTTCAAGCTAGTCTGAATTACACAGCAATACCCTGTCTCAAATTACCAAAAGAATACCAAAATACCAAAATACCAAAAGAAATTTTAAAATAAAACCATACTGAAATTTTATTATGGTAAGTTAATACTGTGTATATTAGATTGGCAAAAAATTTTTTTAATCTGACAAAATCAAGTGCTGCCATATGGCACAGGAAGAATTCCTAAAAAGGAGCAGAAGTATACATTGGTATAATCAGAAAAATTTCATCATTTTCTAACAAATCCAAACAAGAGAATTTGCCATAATGCAGTCATCCCACTCCAATATATATGTACATGCACACACAGACACAGCATTACAGATATGGAGTAGATATAGATACAGATAGACACACACACTTTAGAAGCTCTTGCACACTGCTGTAGGAGGCATATTAAAAATGTTAATAACAGCAGTGTTTCTGCAGCCAAATAATTGTTAGCATCTCAAAAATCCATCAAAAGAAAGGATAAGTTGGAGAATATTCACACAATGGAATATTATCTAGCAGCGAAAATAAACGAACTGGCACAAACAACATACTCCACTATATACCAATATGTATAACTCATTCAATATCGAGTACCTTTTATGTGGATAATATTATTTTCATAAAAAGTACAACGAAACACTACATGTAGTATGATACTACTGAATGAAGCCAAAATAAGGCAAAATTAAACATATATTATCTGCAGTCATGTATTCCAGTGACTCAAGGAAATGACTTACATTAGGAATGGTCCTTAATGGTGATGTCACTTAAAAAGCAGTGGAATGCTGAACGTTATTGCTGTTTGGAAAAGCAAAGAAATAAGACAGTAAGCAGCACAGGTAGTTTCAAAGGTACTGGAAATGTTCTACCTGTTAGTAGGGAAGTGGGTTCATAAGAGAGTTTGCTGCATTATTATCTTTTGTAACTTAAATGTAAGTTATATATTCTTTTCTATCAGTCAAATATTACAGATGACTACATCTTTAAAAATTGGAGCATTACATCTTAGTTGTATTGACTGTGTTTAGCTGACTTCCCATCAGCAAAGTCATCTAAGGCAAAGGAAAGTTAGCAGGAATACAGGGGGAAGAGAAGAAGAAGAGGGTGAAGAGGGGAGGGAAGCGAAAGGAGAGGAAAGGACAGGAGGGGAGGGCAGGGCAGGGTAGGAGAGGGGAGATGGTAAGCCATTTAATTGTGTAGACTTGGCAACACTCAATTTTTTAAAGCACATTGGTCTCCTCTTCACCTTCCAAATCCAATTTTCTTAAATTGTTATAATCTAGACTCAGAGCACAGGAATTAAATCAAAGCTATTTTCTGTTTCCAGGAATGTTAGGGACCATGCCTAAAAGTAAACCAACCCTTGAGCCATGGAAGTATTTACAAGGCCCTTTGCAATGCTTTAAGACATTCTCCGCTGCTGCTGAACATCCTATAACCATAAACAGATGGGAACAATGGGGCGTGCTACCCGCTATAATAGAAAGGCTCAGAGTGTGTGGGGGGCGGGGGGCAGAGAGTCATGGTCCAAATACTGAGTGGAAGCAGCACAAGGTTTTCCAGAGAAGAGGACATCTGACTCGGAGTCTAAAGGAACTACAGGAGTTTCCAGGTGAATAAAGAGATCATGTAATATCCAGAAAAATGTGCTCCTCCATTCATTCCTTCAGAACTACTGGATGTGCTGTATGAACAGTCTGAGCGGCTTTCAGGGGGAACTCCTGGTGCGCCATGTCTTTGTTTTATGTAGTAAGTTTGTCATCCAATTCCCACACTGACTTCGGTTCTAATACATACTGAAACACTGCACCAAAGATATTTCACTGCAAAGCGAGAAAGCTAACATTTTAGTAGTTTATTTTCTAAATTCACTTTGAACTCCCATATTAGTTTTTTAAAAGTCACAGATTCATAGAAACGCAGTTTTTTGAATGGTCATGAAAGATCATCTAATCTAATTCCCTTATTTTATATATTTAATTCTAATAAATCCAGAGTTCCTTGTGACTCGGTCTCAAAACAGTGGCATATTTTAGAGTTCAGTAAACAATATTAAAAGCTCAGTAAACTTTTAAACTTCCATTTTTACTTATATTCCTCAGAAACCATTGAAAGTGGTTCACGCAAAGAAGTGAACTCATTCAAGGACCAAAACTACTATTTCCTTGTCACTGCTCCACGTTAAGATGGCTGTGTGGACTCATTCGTTCCCTGTCAGGATAGAATTGCAGACAGGTCCCAGAGCTTTCCCAGTCCCTGTCACATGTTAACTAGGCAGAAATTGTTTAGGCTTTTTTAAAAAATGTAGCCCAGTATTAAAATCAAATAGCTCCATCCAGGCCAGTGTGAAAAACAAAACTCACCTTTGAAGTTCCCTCTCCCAAATCCCACCTGGCCAGGGCTGGAAGACTGTCCTGTTCCTTCTCCATGGTGCTGCTCTGTTCACAGTCAGAGCTTGGCAAGAAGCAGGAGTAAGAGGAGAAGATGCCTCACACGAGTGCTCAGGACAGGATACACAGTCAGTCCTTTTCCTCACAGGGGGAAAGAGGAGACTTCTGCAGGTCCCTTGGAGATCCCCTCACGAGAGACCTCAGACAGCAAGTGGACACTCCCAGTGGCACACACATCTCCTCCCTGCAGCCAGCTGTCCGCTGCTCTCCGGTGCGCTCTCCCCAGATGCCAGGCTTCGAGTATTTACTTTCCTGAGGTGAGTCACATTTTCTTACAGTCTTCTTGGACAGGACGGCATCCATCAGCTCCACATTTGTCCCCAAGAAACTTGCACTTGCCCCACCACTGATGCAAATGGGGCTCCCTTCCCTTATAGTTCTTAACCATGATTAGAAGGGACAGGGCCAGCACCAGCTTCTGGTCTCTATGCCTCCCAGATGTGATTCAAATGTCAGCCTAGGAGTCCCTCTCATCCTGAAGGACACAGGAAACCTTCCACTGGATTTAAGGGAAAGGAAGGCATCCTCCTACCTGTTACCTTAGCTGAGGGCATGATTGGTGCAAGAGAGTCAGCCGACACACTGACAACTGTGTCCAATAAATCTTCTCGGCCTCTTCAGCCTTACCTTCATACAAATGTGATCTGGGTTACAGATTACTAATAAAGTATTCTAAATTCATGTTTGATACCTACTGTGCAATTGTCCCCTAGGTTGCCAAGCACCTCATTTTAGAATGGAGAATCCAAAAGAAATTTCTCAGCCTTTGGCCTCTGCTGAAATTCCAGAGCAAAAGGAAGTCAAAGTAGTAGCACCTTGTTCCAGCACAAACACAGGGTCCTTGGCCCATTTATTGAAATGCTTGGTCTCCTCTCCACTTCCTGACACCTCACAGTACCATCTCTCCTCCAAAATATCCTCTCAAGAAGTCCTTTACCTGCCTACCTATCTATCCTCTCAAGGGTCCATTGGGTGGATCCTTGATGCCTTTTGCATTTCTCTTCCTTCCCTTTGCCCCTAGCCTTCTGCCAGACCCACGTGGGGGGTGATTTTTGGAAAAAGTAGAGAGGTGGAAAGGAGCTGCAAATAAGAGGAATTATCTCGTGGCAAATTAGGACAACATGAGGAAGTCTGAGAAAAGTCCCAAATTAATGAATTGTCCCTTGCACATAGGAGAAATCATATGTAGGAAGGTAAAATAATTTGTTCAAGTTCACATTACTAATTAGGAGTAGAAACAGAAAACCTTCTTGCCACCAAGAAATTGTCTAATCCACAGGATAAATTGTGTTACACTTTATCGAGGATTTAATAGACAATTTAAGTAATTTGGGAAGCTTCAAGCACATTTAACTATTGCTAGTTGGAAGCCACTTCTAAAAATGGCAACCCTGTGCTTTCTTGAATGAGTAAGGTATTTACAGTGAGTTATCCTATCAGTTCTGATGAGATAAAGTTCCAGCCTCAGAACTATCCTGCTTGTTTGAACATGTCCAACACCTTTGTAGGTAGATAGCAAAAAATAAATAGAGACGCTGTTTCCCAATGAGCAAAACTTTTCATAAGACTTTGGATTTGTGTGTCTAGCTGAAGCACTCTGCCACTGTAACTAGATTCTGCAGTCAGAGCTGAGAATTGCTATAAAGATTTATTTCCTTTTTGGAAAAAAATATATCACTGCCTACTATGTGTCTATTTCTGCATTAGATAAGGTGAGAGATATAAAGATTAATAAAACTATATTCTACCTTTCAAAACTGACATTTTATTAAGTCAATATAGTACAAGTATAAAAGTGAAATTGCCAAGATAAAATGATATGGGCTCAGAAGAGGGCTCTCAATAAGTATTTTTTGGTGAATGAATGACCATTCTCTGGAGGAGGTGGTATTTGAAATGACATTTGAAAATGGGTAGAATGTGAGCAAGCAGTGACTAGAAAAAGACCTTCAAGCAGAGAGACTACTATAAGTACAGGTAGGAGGGTAAGCACAGGGAATAAGAATTATAGTGCCAATTTGTACCTAGCACTTCATTTAGTACTTTACAAATATCACCTAATTCACCCTCACAGTAATGATGTTGTTATTCTGAGTTTATATTTTGTGATAATAAGAGGTTCTGTTTATTGAAAGCTTATTATATGTCAGGTATTGTTCTTAAAACTTGCATGTTTAGTCTTCTAAACAAACCCATGAAATGAATAACATGACTTTTTCCATTTGACAGAAAAGAACATAAGAGATGAAACACTTAGCCAAGCTCACACAGGAAGTGATGATAAACTCTGGTTTCAACCTCAGGTCAGTTTAATTCCAGGGTCTTTTATCTAAATTTTTGTTACACTCCATTCCAGAAAATAGCAATTAGGGGTACCAGTACCCATCTTTCTAAGCAATTTAAGACAGACACAATCTTTTCTGTAATTCATAACAATTGTATACTGAGCAAAAGAAACCAAGATTTGTAGTCAAATATTGAAAAAAAAGAATATGTCATGAAGTACTAAGAGCAAAGCTTATGAAAACTTTCCATACTAAAAGAACAGACAATATAACAAAGAACATAGATATGGAGTCAGAAATTTCTTAAATCAAACCATGCAAATAATCACACTTTTGCATCTGTTGAGGGGCACGCAGAGCAAACAAGTTTATTGACATGAACCAAACAGCTGAGCTACTAAGGTGAGGACACGCTGAGAATTCAGTGAAAACGGTTTACACTTCACTGCTATGAAATGTCAAGGACAAATGAACAACTTACTGTGTGATTTCTTTTAAACTTAAGTTTTAAAAAAAAGTTAATGTTAGTTTTAAAATCCAAAAAAGGAAAGACAAAAATATACAAAAGTAAGCGAAATATGGGCAAAATAAGTTGTTCCTCCAAAGGATAAGAGTATAAAAATGAGACTTACTAAAATGTCATGGCTGAGATTATTTAATAGGAAACAGCTCTGCTACGGCCTCAGGAGAAGGAATTTTTAAATGTTCTCCCTTCAAACATGAGATCTGAACACCTGGAAACCACCTTTAGATTTCAGTGTTTTAAAAAAAGGTCATACTAATTCAGGCATGTAAGTAGGTTGGCAGGGGGGACACTTAATGCATTACTTACTTGCTGGTGCACTCATCCTATTGCAGGCTTCTAGGGAGAAACCAGGTAAAATATCTTTTATGTGAAAAAAAGAACTATTTTCTGGATTCTGAGTTGCCTGGCACTTGGTTTATGACAATTGGTTACAGGCTGCTGTGAATTTATAAAACTATCATTGATGTTAGGTAATCGGTAGCAAATGTGCACCAGGGATGGCATAATGTGGCCATTTAGAGAGTTGCTCAAGAGCACTTAGGAATTCCACTTGCAATTCCAGAATTTCTTTCATTCCCTTAGTCTTCTATTGTATTCATCTACGCACTAAACATTACTGCTTACCTGCTCTGTTCCAGTCTCTGCCATCAAGAAACGCCCCACCAAGCACCTGACTGATGATCCAGTGTGACCAGGGCCTTAACATGGCCATGGACCAGGAGTTACGGGGCATGGGACTGTTGAGTATTTACAACAGTATAACCCACAGGTGTCAGAGAACAGTTCACCCCGCCACCCCACACGTCTTCCATCTGGGGTAGTGACTACACTGGAAACTGTGCAGAGCTCAGCACAAAAAGAAATGCACAATTCATGGCCTCAATTCACAGAGAAGCAGGATAAATACCTCTGAGTAGTAAAATTCTGAAAGACTGCTACACCGAAACACTGTCTCTCCTCCCAGCTCTGCATCTACACGAGGAGCTTGTGGGGGTGAACAGTGATCACTTGCCCACTTTCATCTATTCCCTTACGGATGGATCTGTCTTTTCCCTCCCTCCCAAGCTGCAGAGCCACCAGTCTGCAGATGGTCACAGTCCGTCACAATATGGGGGAAAGCCCAGCTGCGACACTGAGAGAGGCACTGCCCGGGGTAGTCTACACAGGCAGTCTGCAATCACACTGCTTAGCCTACACAGACGCTAAGCACTCCCTGAGCCAAAAAGAGCCCTGAAGCCTTCTGCCATCTGCCAATAGCCCTGTAAAGGCTGCACACTGAAGCAGGGAGACCCTGTTACAGGACTTCCCACCAAGAAGGTAAAAAGGGGCTCCAGCTGGAAAACAAAATCCCAGCTGGGGACTAGCTAAGTGGAGGATTCCCCAGAAAAACCAACAAACACAGTGCAACTGAGAGCCCGTATTTACATGCCAGGAACAGCAAGAAGCCAATGGACAGCTGGTGTTAGGTGGAGAAACAATAATGCCCAACAGCGGAGGGAATCAGAATTGCCACCACCAAGTTGTGACCATTCATGGGAGCAAACGTTACCACACACCTGCAGTTTCCGCAGCTGTGTGGATGCAGGGAGGGGAGGGGACACATCCAGACACCGACCTTTCTTCTGCCAGCGGGGCTCTGCAGCTGTGTGGGAGCTCTGCCCATACCCTCAGGAGGTGGCTTTGAAATGGTCACTCACACTGACTGCATTGCAACTGCTTTCACTGGAAAATGACTGAATGTCATATCTGAATATCAGTGTAGAAACATTTAGATCCCATCCTCTACAAAATTCATAAATTTTATAAACTTAAATTTGTATAGCACATTTGGGATTTCAAGGAAATTTAACTCGCTTTTCTTTCATTTTAAGATCTTAATAAGTCTATGGTGTAGGAAGAGCAGGTGAACTCATCTTTATTGGATTGAAGTACAGAATCAAGTTCATCATCATCACCGACATAATAGATTGCAGAAGTAAAACTGCAATCTGGTTTCATTTTAAATGGACATTTTGAATGCGTACACTAGTATTATGTGGGTAATGCTGATCCATGGCATGGAATTTTTAAAAATCGATGCCAGCAGTAGAATTTGTAAAGTTTATGCCCCTTGTCTTTAAGTAATGGAGTCTACCTGCAAGGTCGGCCACCCACCAGGGCCATCTATACCCATTAACGATGTTTCACACCCTGTTCATGGGTGCAAAGTCATGCTTACATATGAGAAAATGGCACAAGGCGTGCTGATTCACTGTGACAGAAACTGTGGTCACAGGCAAATTTTCTGTCGCAAATGAAGCCATTAATCTACAACATCTCTGTAAATTAGGATGATTTTTCAATTTCAGGCATTAACCAAAATATCATGATGATTTCCTAAGTTTGAGTTCATATCTTTTGAGAAGGGAAGTAGTGGATATTACTCCTAGGAGCGTCCTTCAAAGAACCCTGAGGCTTAGCAAATAAATTTCCTCTTTCAAGGTCACTACTACTCATTCTGCTAATTAATATCTTAGCTTCACATTTTCAAAGATTATTTCAAATTGCCCTGACTTTATTAGTTACGTCCAATGGATGAATCAATGAAAAGTGAATCATTCTAAGTACTCATTAGCTTTTGAAAGAATGAATTTTTAAAATGAATATTATGAGGCTTTTTACATATGAAAAGCTCTGCAATCATCTGCTAATCTGGGAAGGTTGAATTTGCCACCTTGTCTTCTGTGATTATGTCACCAGTCAAATAAATTTGTCATAAACATTTTATGACTATAGATAGTAACTATAAAGAAGATCTACCATACAGGTCACAGAGGGTAGGAAGATGACACTAGTTTAGAAGTCTGAAATTGAAGCCTTATCTGGGGAAACAGGACTGTTGGCCAGAAAAGTATAACTTTGGCTGATCATCTCTGAAACCGGTGAAGTTATACGCTCTGTTTGATCATCAGTCCTACCAACACATGGAATTTGGAGAAAAGCGAACGGCTTCATGCTAGTTTTTAGCAAGAAAACAGTACTGGAAACTAAGTGTTATCATTCTTGGGCAAAATATCCAGAAAGAAAGAATCTTTGTTAAAAATTCTTTCTGAGCAGAGGTTACTTAGCTCTTTATGTTCTGTGAGCCAGAATGTGGACTGTAATAGTCATACAGAATTGACTCAGTCTGGCTTCCTAGTCTGTAGCTCAGGACATCAAAAAAAACAGTGTGACAGTGACTAACACTTAAAATGGCATACATTTATTTGAACTCTATTTTATTCTATATTATATAGATTTGAATTCATCAAGACCCATAATTATATTCTACTCAAGCTATTATTGAATAGCTTTGCCAATATTGCTCATTTGCCAATACTGATTACAAACTGATCTACTGACAGCCTTTACACAGTGATCGCTTTAGGTTTGGCTAATGTGTTTGGAATGTTTCTGGAAATATTTTTGTAATTCTCACGACTGCATAAATCTGGGTGAATGTATGTCCCAACCCACTGATGTACTTTATCTTGTGACTTGCTTTAGCCAAAGGAATGTTAGCAAATGTGTCAGCAAAAGACACCTTTAAAAGATCTTTAGAGTTTGGCTGGGGCTTTTGAGTTCCTGGGGCCTCTGGATGTGACATGAGGAGCACCCTTGGATCTGACCATCTGGAGCCACAGCCAGCCAGCCTACAGCCTGACGTGGGTCTGCTCCAGCTACCAAGACACATGGGGTAACAGTGAAAAATACTGTTGTGGTGAGCCATCATGGGGGTTGTTGTGCAGCACTGTGGTGGCAATAGCTGACTAACAGAAATCGTGACTAAGTGGTTACTTCAAACTGGGTCTTCAAAGAGAACTTCTTGGAGATGATAAAAATTTAAGCAAAATTTGACCAACAGAGTCACAGAGAGATCAGAGAGACAATCACTACAGGCAAAGCACTTTTTCATCTAGTGCAAGATCCTAAGGAAAGGCTGAGACTGACGTTTTTTAGCCATGCTTGGCAGAGCACACATGTAGTCCCAGCACTTGGGAGCCTGAAGTGAGAGGATCTCTTGGGCCTAGGAACTAAGACCATCCTGGGAACACAAGACCCTGCCTGAAAAACAGAGGGAGAGAGGGAGGGAGAGGGGAAGAGAGAGGGGTGGAGAGGGAGAAAGGAAGAGGGAGAGAGGGAGAGGGAGAGATGGAGAGACAGAGAAAGGGAGAGGGAGAGAGGGAAAGGAAGAAGGAGGAGGAAGGGAGAGAGAGAAAAGAGAAAAAGGAGAAAGAGAGAGGGTAAGAGGAGAAGGGAAGGGGAGGAAGAAGGGAGGGAGAGAGAAAAAAAAAGGAAATATTTAAAGCCCATATGATTAAAGCCTAGTGACAAGTGGCAAAAGAGTGTGTCTTATAGTCAGTGAGATAGGCAATTTCCAGAATAGATAAACCAGAATAAGAATTAGAATTTTATTCTAATAGCAATGAGACAGTCCTAGAGAATTTGAAACAGACAAGTGCCTTGTTAGGAGTTATAACTTTTAAAAATATCACTCTGGATGCTGTGAGAAGCGGCTACTGAGAAATCAAGAGCAGAAGGATGAAATCCAGTGGGCAGGGTATCGCAGTTAGTGTAGTGCACGCAATGGCGACAGTTTGGCTTGGGTGGATCAACACACGGGTGGAGCAAATGAAGCTGATTCCAGACATACTCTGATGGCAAGATATGCAGGGTCATGGGACACAGAGTCAGGAGAATCTACGATAGCTTTGAGATTGCTAGCTTCAGCAAGGAGGCGGTTGGTGGTGTCATTTATTGACAAAGGGAAACCTAGGACAAGGTGAAGTATGAGTTGACGGGAAGGAGAATCAAAAGGTTTGGTTTTGCCCTGCTCGATTTGCTATCTTTCTAAATACCCAGGCAAAAGTGTCAAGCAGGCCCCACAATATGTGTTTTAAAATATGAATCTGCTAATCCAAAGACTGGTAAGCATCTAATTTTCAATGGCCAGATATAAATGTTTGAGAGCAAAGAGATAGATTTCAAATATCCTACTTAAAAGCACTGAGAGACTTTGTTTTAAATGAGTGTGCTGATACATGTTTTTCAACTCATTTTGAATGTTTGGTCCAAGAGACCAGTATAAAGCATAACAGGAGGTCATGGTTGCGTTTTGGTAAAAATAATAATAATTCTAGCACTCTAGACTTGTTTTGTAAAATCAATAAGCAATGATTATATGTCTGTGCAATATTTTATAATCCCTGAAATAAGAAGGGTCAACTTGTAGAGCAAGAGTTATAATCCAGAAACCTTTGTTATTATTTTTTGCATGTACAAAAGGACTGTTTGCCAGATTTATTTAGTGTTTTACTTGACACATTCAAGAGGCTACAGAGTAAATGTTAAACATGGGGCAACCAGTAAATGACAACTTGAAAATGAGAAAACAGAAACCAAATAGAGGACGTAGGAGAGTGATTTAGGGAACAAATATGGATAGAAGAAAACAAAAAATAAAAAATAGCAAAACCAGACCCCAGACAATAGGTAAAAAGCCTAGCAAGAGACACTATTATAGTTCATCTGGGGGAGGAGGGAAAGCAGATGTTGGTGCATTTGTCACGGTTTTGTGCAATCTCCTGCAGCTTCATTATTCTACCCCCTACCCATGTCTTTCTCTCCCTCCTTCTCTGTCTCTCCTCCCCACACACGCATCCCTATCCCATCTCTATCTTTTGAAGTCGTGTTGTCAGTTAAATTCTAAGATTTAAATTATTAGCTGCTTTTTTTAGCAATATCTCACAGTAGCTGAACTTCAAAGGGCAGGGGTGACCCGTGCAGTCGCTGGTAATCAGCGTGGAAGTTGCCTCTATTTCAGATGCCTCCTTATTGTTTGAAACCTGAAAAATTCAATGGCAGAAGAAAAGTTCAGGGAACTCAGGCTCGTGTTTAAGTGACTGTGAAGGATAGATGATGTCTGCTGAAGTTTCACATTACTGGAGATCCTCTGCTAGAACCCAGGCTTGCAAACACCTCAAACACATGCCTCCAAGTCAACCCTTGATTTTATGTGAGAAAGACAAGCCATAATCGGGCTTCAGTCACTATCTAAATATGCACACAGATTTATTTTCCATGAGCACAGATCATATCAACCAAAAGTAATGATAATTTAGAGGGCTGCTTTTTTTAAAGTGCTTGCCCTTGGCTTAAGACCTTCCGCTTTAATGAATGATTTGTAACAGAAGTGATTCGGTTATGGATGATTACATTTTTCACAGGGAGACAGGAGTCATCTGAGAAACTCATTCCTTGTCTGTTTTTCAAAGTGCTTTCCATGTAAATTACAGGTATATGAGAAGTAAAGTGAGGCTGGAGAAGTGATTCACCTAGTAAAATGTCTAGGATGGAGTGCAGATATTTTCCACTAATGTAGTTTGTTTGGAACAGAGACTCAGAATATTTTTTCACTCTGCAGACAAAGGAGATTTCATTTTTAAACTCTGTTTTTCCAAATGGTCTCATAATGTCTATCTTTGAATTTTTTTTCTCTGTTCTTCATTTCATGTGGTCAATATATTCTGACTAGATATGGATACACCCTTGATATTGCAGAGAACTTCCTGGCTGTTCGACAGTATTTAAGATTTATATTATGAACTACTATGTACTCTATAACAAAGAATTATATTATTTCTTCAAAAATTGAGTAGTGAATTGTTTCACTGACCTTTACTCACTGTTTATTTTTACTTCTTAAATTATTATTTATATGTAGCCTTAAAATATATTTATATATTTATATGTAGGCTTAAAATGTATCAAAGATTGGGGCTGGGGATTTAGCTCAGTGATTAGAGTGCTTGCCTTGCAAGCACAAGGGCCTGAGTTCGATCCCCGGCACCACAAAAAAAAAAAAAAAAAAAAAAAAAAAAAAAAAAAAAAAAAAAAAAAAAAAAAAAAAAAAAAAAAAAAAAAAAAAAAAAAAAAAAAGAAATAGCCTATAGATTTACAAATAGAGGCATTCTTTAAAAACAAAATGTATCAAAGATTTCTATATGGTTATAAGAAATGTTTAAATTAATCAAAGAAAATAAAGATGGATTTCTCTGATCACAGAAGCTCATGAAGTACATATTAGCTGATGCAAACATTTTTTATACACAAAAATCTGAAAAAAGGAATATATTAATTCAACAATTGTTTCATGTTCACAGATTTCAGTTTTCATACTATCATCTAAGTGGGTATGAACAGATTAGCCCATAAATTTAATCTCCACAGATGGAGACTGTGTCCCTGATCCAGTATGATTTTTGTATTGGAAGTAAGAAATAATTAGCATAACTGACACAAGTAGTAAAATAAAGCCATTTTGTCATTGATTTTCCAAGTCTCAGTGCACAGAGTTTATATTTCTACTTTCATTTTGCCTGGACAATCATTGTCAGTTTCACTGCAGTTTTTATAGTGTTGACTCTGTGTCTGTGCGTGTGTGTGTGTGTGTGTGTGTGTACACATGCGCACATGTGTGGGGTGAGGAGTGGGGTACTTGGCGTTGAGCCCAGGACTTTCACTATTTTATAATCCTAATTTTTTAATTTAGACATTTTTCTTTCATATGTACAAGCTCAGGCATGGTGACACATGTCTATAATACCAGTACCCTGAGAGGCTGGGGCAGGAGCATCTCCATGTTCTAAGACTAGCTTGGGCAATTCAGTGACCTTGTCTCAAGATAAAAAATGTAAAAAGAGATGGGGGTGTATCTCAGTGTGAAGGCCCTGGATTTGATCTCCATTTAAAAAAAAAAAGCGAAGGGAAGGTAGGGCAGGAAAGGAAAAAGAAAGGAGGGAAGGAGGTAGGGAAGGAAGAGGGGAGGGAAGGAGGGAAGGGAAATCCTCACAAAAACTGAGTAGCTGGGTTGGGTGGCACAGGCCCATGATCCCAGCAAAGGGAATTCTGAGGCAGGAGGAAGAGGGTTAGGGTTAAGGTTAGGGGTCAGGGGTTAGGGTTAGGGTTAGGCAGCCTGGGCTACATGGCAAGTTTAAGGCTGGCCTAAAATCAGAAAGAACTGATAAAGCAAACACAACGAAACATTTTTGTCTGTGTTTTGAGCTTGTTAACATTGTTCTTTTTAAGTAATAATTACAGTATTCAAAAATAATAAAAATTCATCTAACTCATAGACTAATGACACCAAAAATAAACACTAAATGCTAACATTAAAATCTAATATGAAATTTCAGTATTTTGCTTTAAGAGGAAGCATTCTTAAGGCTTGCTAATGTCATAGGCACCACATGAACAACTCAAAGTCAGATAACAGCAGAAACAAGTAGAGAAAATTAAAAATGCATTGCTTACCCATGATGGTCAACCTTTTAGAGCTTTCCCTGATGCAAACAGCCCACAGCGGCGTGCGTGCCATAGGTTCACCACCATTGCATTAGACTCTCACTGTCTGCTGGTCTTAGACTGTCTCTGCTCTTCTCTCCATGGACAGTTGGTTGAATTGTGTCCCTCAAAAACATGTTCAAATTCTTAGTTCCAGTACCTGTGAATGTATCTGATTTGGAAATAGCATCTTTCTGCAAGTCAAGATGGGGGCATACCGGGCTAGGGTAAGCCCTAAATCCAAGATGACCCGTGCACTTACGGGAAGAGAAGACAGCATGCAAACAGACACACACACACACACACACACACACACACACACACACACACACACCTGTGCACAGCCTCATTCTTGCCCCACCTGAGCAGGTAGGAGCAGACAGTATGAATTAGTAAATATTGCTCTTGGTGACTAAGATGCATACCAGTTGAGAAATGATTGGGATAAATATGAATAAACTCATAAAATAAATCTGCTTTTCCCCAACTGAATACATAAGCAGAGATTATACTTATTTACTTGATTAACTAACAATAATCCATAATTCATTAAAGACCATTTTAACCTATGTGGGTGTACAGTGATGCTAGAACTTTTTATTAGCTCCATCTGGAGGTGGACACATTCTTTTGTTATGCATTCAAAATTACACAGACCACACACAAATCAATGTATGAACCTCTGAAACTTTTGGCACAGTTGTGGAGATCAAGATAAAACAATAAAGAATGAAATTATGGTGTAAATGACTTTAGTTTGTAAATGAATTTTTAAGCCTCAAAAACCCCAGTGTAGGAGTCCTGATTACTATACACTATTTTTAAGTAAGAAGACTGAAACACGGCAGTAAACTATCCTGCCATAGAAACAATGCAGCAAGCCCAGTTGCTAAGGATGTATCTGTACTCAAAATATGATAGTTGCACTTTTTTCCTGATTTTAGTAAATGGCATTTTTAGTGAATAGCACATATGTGGAAGCAAGGTTTCATGGGAAAGTGATTCAATAGAAGAAATTAGAGATTGCTAGATAGCCCACTTAAGTCAGCAATAACTAAATGAATGAGAATGATACCAAATATAATCAGACACATGAGCGAGAGGAATGAATTTTATGTTAATTGCTGTGCATATTTAATGGCTACAATAGCATGCTAATAATTGTTGGTTTCACACAAAAAACTACTTTCTCTGAAGTTGATGACTTAGTTCAAACACATTTTGAAATAACTGGAATCAAAGGACAAATTTTAAGCTGCTTTGAAAGGCAGACTTTGTAAATATTCTTACTGTACTCAAAGACGCAAACTTTCTGTACTTATTTAGTTATTATAAGTGAGTTGTCTGATGTATGAAGCAGACCCAGAGTAAGCAGACTATTTATTTTGGTTACTATTCACACTTTAAAGTAATAATAACGATAGAAAATATGCACACAGTGTCATCATTTGCAAAGGCTGTCACGTCATATGTATCATCTAACTATCAAAGGACTGGTGGTCTGGGCAGATGACATAATCAACCTACATGGGGAGGAACTGAGACTTAGAGCTTAGTGTCCTGTTCAAGGTCAAAAGTCTGTCAGATTTGTCTATGTCATATAATGTTTCTATTAATTAAACCTAGAATTTTAGTTAGTTCAAACTTGGTGCTTTCCTTCTTCCCTATTCACCATTAAACCAAACCAATGAGATGTCAACACTGTGCACAAGACTGCATTTGCTCATATATTCTGTAGAGCCCAACCACATCTCTAGGAAGGCAACAATTGAATCCTATGACCCTGAGATCAGCAAAGAGCTCCACTTTAGCTGTTCAAATGGTCTCATTAAATCACAAACACTTAAGCTTAATTTAGATCTTTAATCACACTAAAGGTCACCATAAACTTGCACGTGAGATTACTAAATCAAGACGATGAAATCCAATTCGGTCTTCGTGTGTCATGTCTAATAAAATCATTTATATTAGCTAAACTTTTCAGGCCTGTGTTTTAAAAATACACTCTATTGCTGTATCAAAAAGTACATTTTCAGTTTGGGCTTTTTCAGTTGTACATTTAAATTTGGAGTCAGGTCAGTTTCTGTTGTTCATTTCTCCCACCGCCCCACCATGATGTATTCCTGCCAAACAGAGATGAGGGATCAGGAGGGGCAATGTTAGCATATGCTGCTCAGAAATAACCCAAACACAGTATTATAACTATTTCTAAATAATTTAATTATAAATGTATGATATTTTACTTGAACCTGGACTGCTGATATTGTTTAAAAGTCTAACGTCCATATACAAAAATAAATCCTCAATATGTCAAAGTTCTTAAATGTATAAATTGAAAAATATGTAAGTACTAGAAGGTAAAAGAAGGAACTATTTATATCTTAAGTTGGTGAAAGGACTTTATAAGCTAGTAAAGAAATCTGACATGAGATTAATAGATGTACTACTTGTTCAATGCTGCGATTCTACCATTAAGCAGAATCTACAGCACTTGGTAAAGTACTCAACTCATAAACAGTCATTGTTAAGAAAAGTAACTGAAAAATGTTATAATATTTAATACCCAAAAGATTAATGTCCTTAACTTACATGCATTTTTACCAATCAATGAAAACGGATTTTTAGGTTCATATACTTCTGTATAAACATTAAGAGCTAAATAGATTACTTATGTAATATAAATGTTTTCTCTGTTAACATTTTAAATTTTTCAGAATACTCTGTTAAACATCATCACAGTCCTAGAATTTTATACGTTAGGCTCCTAATTAATATTTTAGAATATGTAAATAGTATATGAGAACATATTTTCAGAATAAATTTTAAGACATTTTATGGGAAAATACTATTGGTCTGTGAAAACCACTAATAAAACCAATTTGTTCTTTAAATTTAAGATTAAGGAGAACAATTGTTGTGTATAATTACTTCTCTAGCATTATTAAATGAGCTCCAGATATTTATGTTTCACTATGCATCCCAAAAATATTTTTATAGTTTAAAATGCAAATAGTTCCTTTTGAACTTGTCTTTCTTCCCCAGTTTTTCACAGAGTTTTACCTACCTTCCTTTTGGTCCTATTTTTGACCTTTATTACTTTACCCTGGCATAGAAACTAGACTTTGATCTCTTTTATTTTGTTTTCAACTACCAAAAAAGATTCTCTTTTGAAGGTTCTTTGTTTAAATTCCTATTACCTGTCATTTATTAAGTCCCCATGGAGACCTCCCTTGTCTTAAAGGTACCAATGTAATAGACTTATCAAAGACGTCATTATTCTGAAGTATTTGCTCTTGATTTTTCTTCGTCATTTGGCTTCCAGTTTCCAGGGGATGTCTCTCATTATTTGCCAATTATTCAAAATGAACACAATGAGGTTTTGTGACCACTTTATGAAATGAGAACAAGAAAACAATGTTCCTAGTTGAGAAATATGTACCCTTTCTACACCTGAAATCTTAAACATCCTCCTGTTGGATGTTCATTCCAGGAATGAGTCACCTTGGAGATCATGATATCAAAAAGCCATACGATAATTTGTCAACCTCAATCAAAAAATTTTTCAAGTGCTCCCTTTCTTTCTTTATAAATTGTAAACCGACAGATCCCCAATTTCATTTCAAGAGCTCTCCCATGATGCTTAAATCCATGAAAGATGAAGAGAGTGAATCTAATACGGAGCATTCCCCTTTTGCCCTTTGCACTTTTTCCCACATTAACAATATCTTTCAGTTTAATGGAACTTCTACAATTTGAAAAGTTCACACACAGACAGTGGTGGGGTTTTTTGAAATGCTGTTCATAAATGTCACTTTTATGGAGTTTTAGAGATCTGTGGTAATATTCCATAAACACCTCCTTCTAAATTAAAGAAAAAATATCTTTACTGATTATGGTACTTTCACTGGAAATCTCAGAGTAAATTCTTATCATTTCAAGTTTTGGAACTGTCAAGATTTCCCTGAAACGCACCTGTATCAGTAGTTCTAAAGCTCAAGCCAGAATGACCTTTAAAAATAATAAGATAAAAAGATTTTTATAATGGAAAAACAAAGTATAAAGAAAACATATAATTATGTTAATTTCTTAAAAGTAAATAGAACCATGGTGGAGTTTCAAGCTTGCATCAAGAAGGGTCCTACTCCTTATAAATATCTACCCTATTTGCCTAGCAAAATGATACCTGAAATTTTACAAAAAAATTTGGTTCTTTGGTCTAACTTGACAAAATATCACGTCCCTGAGAATACTGTATTATTATTGTTTTTTAAAGTATTTTACCAGTCATTTCATCTTCGGTTTGAATGAATTTCAGAATCATTTCCAAGAGTAATTTCTAATAAGAGAGAAGGAAAAGAAGAGGACTAAATTGGAAGCATCTCAACTAATTCCAAACCATTAATAAATATACTCACAACAAGGATACCTAGCTAAGTGCGCATGTATGTTGGGACCAAGAGTATAAACACGAATCCTACAAATTAATTTCCATATAGAACACAATGGTTATTAAGTAAAAAGTAATGAACATGCATTTTTAAGTATATTTTATTAAAGTTCAACAGTAACTCCAGTAATTATTTGGGATCAAGATGAATAGACTTTTTTCACTGACATTAGAATTACCAGTGTAAGTTAACAATTAAAAGCACAACTTTCAGCCCATTTTGCTATTTTTTAATTCTCTAGAGACCCTCCTATCACCTACATCCAGTGCTGTCTACCCCCACATCCTTATCTTTGAAGTTGAAATTACCAAACTTTTTCATGAGCTTTACACCTGTTGTAGAAAGAATAAATTACAAGTTAAGCTGAAGTGACCCAACTAAGCCCTGATGCTCAAGTTAAGTCTTTCCCAGGCCAGGAGGCAACTACACGTCAACAAGCATCCTCCTAGGGAGAAATTACTTACGAGCCATACATTTGATAAAGTGTTAATATTTGGGGAAATAAATAATCTAGTATTTTTTAAATGGGTAAAGGAGCCGAACAGACATTTTTCAAGAGAATACCTATAAATAACTAGTTGGCACATTAAAAATTGCTCAGTATCATTAATCATTAGGACAATGCAAATTAAAATCACAATGGGTTATCACTTCAAACCTGTTAGAACACCTTTTATCAAAAAGGAGAAAATAAGTGCTGGAGAGGATGTAGAGAGAGGCAGCATTGTTGGTGGGAAAGTAAATTGGGATAGCCATTATGAAAAATGGTAAAGCCGTTCCTCAAAAAACCAAATAGGGACCTACCATACAATCCAGTAGTTCCACTTCTGGGTATGTATCTAAAAGAACTAAAATGAGTGTTGAAGGATACCTACAGCCCATTCTTCATTGCAACATTGTTCACAATAGCCAAGATACAGACTCAACCTAAGTATTCTTCAGTGGATGAATGGATAAAGAAAATGTGCTGTACGAACATACACAATGGAATACTGTTCAGTCTTAAAAAGAGGAAATCCTGTCATTCATGACAATATAAATAAATCTGGAGAAAATTATGCTAAGTAAAATGAGCCTGGCACAAAAAGCCAAATACAACATGATCTCACACGTGGAATCTAATAAAATCGAAGTCATGGAAGTAGAGCATAGAATGCTGTTACCAGAAGCTCAGGATTAAGGGAGGAAGAGAAGAGGGAATTGTTGATCAAAGGATGCAAAGTTTCAGACAGACAGAAGGAATACATTTTTATACCTATTACACATACACAACAGAAAGACTAGAGTCAATAATAATAATATGTCAAAATAACTAAATTTCAAATGTCTCTCAGTATTAAAAATAATGACAGGTGAGGTGGTGGATAGTTTAATTAGCTTGATTTAATTACTCCACATTGTATCTATATGTCACATTGTACTAATAAATGTACACAATTATGACTTATCAATCAAAATTAATATTAATTATATATTTTCAAATCTCTAGCAAGGATTCTAGATATTATATATTTTCTTGATCTGACAAAAAAGGAAACAGCTTGCTGAAACACATGTGAATTTAACCTCACAATCAGTTTTATGGTAATGCAGCTTAACGGTGAAACAGTTTAATTTAGGCAAGATGCAAAATATACTGGAAGACTTAAGTAAAATGGAAAATACACAAATAAAAAACAGATCAAAGTTTTTGACAGAAAGTAAAAATCACTTTAATTTGAGCTCTCCGAATTATTTTGTATGAATTTTGGCCTGCTAATAATTTTAGCAAAAGTTGATTTTCAAAGCCAAATAAAGCTAAATTTGACTGATAGGTTTGCAGCATTTTTAACTTTCAGAGAAATAATTTTTTTCTAACTCAAAACGAACTGCTTGTGAATATGCAATAAAAGTAACAGTACAATCCAGGAAGATACAGAGAAATTAGAAGGAAATGATTTCATGGCTAAGAATGAGAATAAACCCATATAAGGAATCCCAATATTCATTTTTAGAGAAACTTTATTATGGCCTTTATAGATCAAAGCACAAGGCTCATTCTTTATAATGTACCAGCATTTAAAAATTTGAGATCTTTACAATGTTATAATGCTCTAGATATTGATTTAAGAGATGACAGAATTATGATACTGATTTGTATGATCACATTAAAATACTTTGTAATATTTCCAACAATAAAAATTATTTATCATATATGAGCCCTTCACAATGTTTGTGCATGTCATTATAAAACAGGATTCACTTTTAAATGCCTTAAGAATTTCAACAACAATTTGGATCCTGAGCAAATGATCCAGTTTCAACTAACTAGAATTAGAAAGGCAAAGTCTATAGCAAGGGAAAGAAGAAATGAAGGATTGTAAAGTTTCTGTGAACCGAGGTGACAGACAGTAAGGTTGATCTCTGAAAGAGCTCACAGCCCTCTCACCAGGAAGGTCCAACCCTCACCCTTAGAGATGTTTCTTTGTCCATGCATTCACCAACCTCCTTTGTGTGTACCTGAGGACCTCTTATGCTTCATATGGAATCCCACCATGGGACATATAGGCCAACTCCAAAGAGCTCACAGACAAGTAGCAGAGACAGGTGAGGGACACAAAAGTACAGTGAGAGTACTATAGGAAGGGCTACAGTGGGTAAGCCCAGGAAGTAAGCATGCAAAGGGCCTCTCCTAAGACAATCTCAGTGGTTCAAATAAGGCTCACTTGAAGGCACTTGATTTCAGACTTCAATAATAAGTGAGAGTTAACCAGGAGAAAAAGAAGAATTAAGGATATCCAAAGCATTAGGGCAAGCAAGGCCATGGTGTACATCCTTTGATATGGCAGACAGGTCTATGTGAGCAACTGACAAGAGAAGAATGAATCTTGTTTGTACAGATGAAAAGACTGAAATTGGACTTTATCCTAAGGGGAAGAGGGAATTTAACATTGATTTTAACAAAGAAGTGACAAGCAAAGATTAGTTTCCAAATTTTCGCTCTGGAAATGTCTAGGATAAAGGATCTTTTTTAAAAGAGGCAAAAAAAAGTTCCAATCAACTAGATGAGAAATGCTTGCCTACACTAAGTCAGGGCAAATGGGGAAAAAAAAGACAAGGTAGAATAATGAAGACATGTTTAAGAAAAAGAAACAATGGATTTTGGTAATTGGTAGAAGGAACAAGCAAAGGAAGGTGAGTGTAGGGTGAGTATTTCTGACTTGAGGGACTAGACAGATTGTCATGCTAGCCATAAAAGTAGAGAATAAAGAGATGATGTTGAAATTTAATTAACAATAACTTTATTTTAATGCAGTCTCATATTTCATTTTGTCCTTAATTTTCCCACTGAATTTCCAACCATGCTATGATCACTGACTTCACTTAATAAAGTGTCAGCCAAATCTCTCTACAGAAACTCATAGTAGCAGCTTTAATATGAAGGGTAAAATATTTGTGGATTTCTGGCATTAAGTTTCTATCAATAATAGTACTGTCCCGGTAAAAAGAAAATATAAAAAAACTGCTTTTTCTTTCTCTTTTTCTGTAGTGTATATATTTAAGCTTTTAATATAATGCTCTCCTTATCTGAAGAGAGTCTGGGGAGAAAGTCCCTTGACCAAAATTAATTATTTCTCTAGCATTGTCATAAGTTTGCATTTGTTATGTCAGAATGCTGAATTTTCCAAACAACAAAGTCCAAAGGTTACGAAACATAAATGTACCAACTGTTTTCCCTTCTTTGTTGATTTTCCTCTTGAAACTGTAAACAGACACCCTATTCCCTGAAATCTTGTCATTATCAGTCAGCTCCTTTCACACTGTACTTCATGCCATATGCTTCTCTAGTAAGTTTATTCAATCATTCTAAAGGGCAACATCTATTTCTTTCCCTTCTGCTCAAAATCTTTGCACTCTATGAATTTGTATGATAATCCAAGAGCTAGAAAAAAAGGAATCAAAAATCTTCTACTCATGTAACTTGTTCATAGCTAGTAAATGAGTCTGTAATTGCATGTTAAAACAATCAAATAGAGGCACAAATGTTAGGAAGAGAAGACATGAAACAAAAACTGCTAAAGATGTATAAGAGTAAATCCCAAGCAATTCTGATGATTATTTCACATGGAAGACAATTAAAATCTATCCAAGTGAAGTAAACAATGAGTGGATCCTAAACATGAAATTGAGCAATAGAACAACGCACAAAAATACTACATGTAGTATGGTGCCATTTACATCAATTTCAAAAATTAAACGGTCAAGAAATGCATGCGTAGATGGTTAACACTTAAGAAAGGCAAGAGCATTTGAGCCCAGGAGTTAATGTAATAATATTCTCCAGCAAAGATGAGGCTTCAGGAGGAGGAGCTTTCTGAAATCTGCTGACACCTTCATTTTCCACCTGGAATGTGTTCGACAGATATTTGCTTTATAACAATTCATTATACTATACTTTGAGGTTTTTTGCACTTGCCTCTATGCATCTTATATTTCAAAACAAAAAAATGTTTTCTTAATTAAACAAATGAAATACAGAGCACAGGTAAGTACGCTAACATTTCTTCAGACAGATCATCATCAGCCCATGATCACTTCAGATCTGGCAAGTTTGTTGGAACAATTTCAATGGAGTCATTTGGGGAAAAAAAAAAGATGAAGCTACAGGGGACAATATAAAACAAAAGATAATGAGTCAAAGAGTTTTTCATTTTAAAAAAATTGCCTGCATAAACATCTTTCAAAAAATAGGAAGCAAGAGGCTGAAACTTTACAAAGTTATCTTGTTCTCAATAATGAATGTGGTCATTTCTGTTTAACTCTGTCACCCCAAAATTGCTGAATTTCAATTTCCCAGTCAGAAATGCCTCCGAAACAAAATATTAAAAAAAAAAGAAACAAACAAACAAACAAACCATTTGTTAAGGGGCATATAACACTTCACATATTTCCTATAACACACTGCCTGCTATCAAGAGATGGGATGTGTCTTTGCCATCTACACTGTATCAGTCTATTCAAGTAATACTACCGATGTACCTAGAACTACTTCCATGTAAATTATATTAGTCAGACCATAAAAATATCAACTGCTGCTATAAAAAAATAACATTAAAATGAACTTTGAAACATCAAGACTGAAAATAACTGTTCTCAGTGGAGAGGCAAACATCAAAGGTTGGTTTGGGTACTTTAGCTCCCCCACAAAGCAATCCTCCCATTATTTCCCACAGTACCAATCAATCTATCCTAAATAAGTGTGGTTTAAAATGAATGAATAAAGGAATGAATGAAGAAAATTACCCTTGCTGCGCAGCTTATGGCAACAGATTGAGAAGTCCTTCCTACACTGCTCATGTCCTACTACATCTGGGAATATCTGCTAAGTATACACCAACCATTATTCATTAAATATGGCATGTTTTTAAAATTAATACATTTCTCCATATTTTTCAGGCACAATATCTAGTTGTATTTGAGTATCTCTGAGACTACACTCTAAAATCATGTTAGGTGTGTCTGATAATTACAGTTCTCAGAGATTACACCTAATAAAGAAATCAACTACAGCTTGAATCCTGTAACTTGGGAGTCACTACAAGCAGTGCTTCAAAGGACCAGAGGCTTCAGCCTTAGTCCCTCTCCTGGTCAGGTACCACACCCTGCTTAAAGGAGGAGAGGTTTACTTTGCCTCAAGGTTACAGTCCATGGTTATCTGGCTCCAAGGCAGAAACAGCATGCAGAGGGACAGGACAGAGGAAACCTGTTCATGTCACGGCAGCCAGGAAGCAGAAAGAGAAGGCAGCAGCCAGGGACACATCCTTCCAGGTCACACCCCCAGTGACCCAGCTCTAACCAGACCACACTTCTCAACAGCAAATCAGTTATGGCACCCCATATCCAAACGCCCTCCACACACATGAGAATTTGGGGGAACATTTTAAATCTAATCATAACAGCTTCTAATTAAACAAAAGCTTCTCTGATATTCAAATGTATACACGGGTGCCCATGGTGTTTGGTTACAATGGATGCCCATCCTGCAGCAAGACTAAACACTGAGTGAAGAAATACAACCTAGAAGCAACTGTACTTCCTCGAAAGACCAGTCCCTTTTTTATGAACCAGAATATTCCCTGGTCTTGGCACAGAACAAGTCCAAGGACACAGAACAACTTCAAATAAAATGAATACCAGAGACAAAAAAAAACAAATCCTTGGGGTTAGAGACACTTCCAATCATCAAGTCAAATCACCTATCCAACATTTTCAGTGTTTCAGTTATTTGTTTAGCCTTTGTGGAACTTAAATGAAATCTGTAATTTTTCCGAGTAACTGCTTACATATAGTTACAAATGCTATGTTCTTCCATTTACATAAATTGTAAAGACTGAGAAAGTTTGTTGGCAAATCATCATTTTAGCATGGCTGGTAAGAGCCTGCCTGATGCTCACTGACCCTTGCTTTGTTGGCAGACTGAGCTTCTGTGCCTTAATGATGGAAATGTAGCTCCTCACACCCTATCATGTGTGAGTGGGCTGCCTCCCACTACCTCTGTCCAAGCCAGTCTGCCACCCATGTGCCTATGACTGGATGATAAAATGAAGTTAGGCCCATAATGCACAAACTACTTTCTAATCAGTGCCTAGAGAACAGGAAGTCCTTCATAAACTTCCTTACCCAAGCTCTGCACTCCAATCTAGCTTCTTTGAGGTTTTAGAAGAGAATAATAAAAGCATACCTGTTCACATTTACGTAGTAAACCTTGTACGTATTCACCAAATCTCAAAAGGGAGGGTGAGACCCTCAGACAGACCTCTAACATTCACACTGTGGTAGACATTATTTGCAGTCCCAATAATGCAATCACAATGCCCCACTCTCAAATAATTTATAGACTAAACAAGGCATAAAAATAAGCTGATGTGGGGTTGGGGATTTAGCTCAAGTGGTAGAGCGCTTGCTAAGCAAGCACAAGGCCCTGAGTTCCCCAGCACCCAAATAATAATAGTAATAATAATAATAATAATAATAATAATAATAAGAAGAAGAAGAAGAAGAAGAAGAAGAAGAAGAAGAAGAAGCAGAAGAAGAAGAAGAAGACGACGACGACAACGACGACGAAGCTGATGTGAGAAAACTACTGGATGGAGTAGTTGGCGCTACTTGAAAGAGCCATGAGGTTTTGATAAGAGATGGAATATTTGATCCAAATCCTGAAAGATGCATAGAGAGTCCAGGTGAATGAGAGGAGAAAGGGCAGTCCAAGTTAAAAAGATAGCATGAGCAAAGGCAGAGAGTCAAGAATCAGCAGGTGATGTTTCCTTAATCTTCACATGCTACTCACTCGTGCCCCATGATGGGGAGCATTAATCCATACAAGAACCAAGGACAAACTGATGGAATCCTATTTACAGAACAAACTATAATGTTATGCATATTTTGAGAAGGAAAAATAACTAACAAATATTAGAGAATGGGTATAATGAGTGGGAAGAAGTTTAATATGATAATTTTGTCATTTTTCATGTCAGAGGTCAATAGTTAGGGTGCCAGAGCAATATGAAACCACGTTGGAGTCATGGCGTTTTGGGGCCTATTTCTGTCACTTTACACATGCTTGAATTACTGCCTTCCCATCACCATTTCCCGAGGCTTCCCACCTCTCAGTGCATCCTTCCGTCCCAGTTTAGGTATCACTTTCCCCAGAAAGTCTTCTATGACCCCAGATGTGTGTTATAAGACACTCCCTATAGCTTTCGTAGTTCCACATAACTCCACAAGCCAGAATTTATTACTCAGTTTTGAAATTGTGTCTTAGTCACTTCACCCATAAAGCTATAATGTTCACGGGGGCATTGACTTTATCCTTTCTGCTGCATATCTAGAAATCAACACATTGCATGGCCCATGGTAAGAGACAGTAGATATTTATGGACTTAATGTGAACCAAACAGTTAGTTAGTTAAATAATTACCATTATAAGAAGACATATTCTTTAGGTAGAATACCTAATGATAAATTGCATACGTTTTATATATATATATATATGTATGTGTGTGTGTATATACATGTGGGATATATATTTATATATATACGACATATGTGTGTATATATGTATGACATATATGTATGTACAACATATATGTATGTTTTCAGTGGGTAGAGAAATATAAAATTCCCAATTAAACTTTCTATCACAATTAATTTTGACAAAAATGCAACAGACTGAAACAGAGTTGTAGTATTTATCGTCACAGATTTTTAAAATACTAATAGTAATGCTTACTAGCTTTGAAAATAGACATACAGAGCTCATATCAAGCCAAAATATACCTGCAAGGTCTTCCAGACGTTTCCACCTGGAATATGATTAGTGAGTGCTGGTCACTTGCCTATAAATCAATATTTCAATGTCAACCCCTATACACACATAAACGAAAAGTACAGATAAGCATATATATATCTGACAAAATTAGTTACGAGTAATGCTCTCAAGGGATCTGAGCTTATCACTGATTTTTACACCAGTGCTTTTCAAATAGTGTGTTTGTGACTCCTGGGAGTCATGGAGATTTCGGTGAAGTGTCAGAAAGTTGGTCTACTCCCTCCCATCCCTGGAATCTCTCAGAACAGTGCAGGTGTTGACCGACCTCACTCTCCTGCCCCAGTCACCTCTCTCTGAGGGAACTGAATCTAAAGCTGTTTCTTTTCTACGCCTTCCTAATTAGATTAGGAGGAAATCACTTTAAACTGTGTGTGCATGTGTGTGTGTGTGCGCACATATGCGCACATGTGTGTATCAGAGAAAGAGTTGCTTGATTCCACAAGGACAATTATTATCTAGTAGAACTTTTTTGAAACAGTCATTTAAATACATTCATAAATGCATGTAACTACTAACTAGCTATAAATTTGCAGCCTTTATAGTGCTGAAAAGACTGGCTATACCCATCCATTATTGGAAATTACGAAGACATATTTTTCTTATTTTGTATCAATCTTCTAGCCTACAGGGATCAAACAAAATGAATAATTCTTGTGTTATATAAATTTTAAAGCATTAACCTACTACTTCTCCATAGTGAAGATCATTGGCTTACAGGTAGAAATGCTATTTATATGTTTCATATCAAATCACAAAATGTCTCCATTTGAGATCTTATAATATTGCAAGCCCTGTATTAGTCACCTTCCCATTGCTGGGGAAAAATACCTGACACCCTCAATTTAAAGAGGTTCACAGTTTCAGAGGATTTAGTCCATGGTTGCTGGCTCCAATGTGCAGGAACATCATGGTGGAAGTGTGTGGCAGAGGAAAATTGCTTAGTTCATGGCAGCCAGGAAGTAGAGCAAGAGAACAGCACCAAAGAGGAAGGGATGGGAGCCAGATAAAGTATCTGAGGTTATGCTCCCCTGACCCACCCATATGTGTGCTTTACTAATCCTCTAGGTGGCTCCCAAGCCAATCAAGTTGACCCATCCAAACTTAACCACCATAAGACCATAAGCCCACAAGTCTTTTCCATTACAATGAGACAAAAAATAGCCTAGAACAAGATTACAATCAGTTTCATTCAGTGTCTAGAACAAGATTAGCCTAGAACAAGATTACAATCAGTTTCATTTAGTGCCTATCACCTTACCCAGCATATTTTTTTCAAGTAGATCTTCGAGCGGTATACTTTTCCTTCAGGGACTAACTTTCCCAAAGCAATCCGCTTTGGTTCACAGGACTTGGGTAACGTTGACTCAGCCCCTGGAGGGAGCACTTTCCCCAACCAGAACAATCGAAAATATAGGAACTTTCCCCACAACTAAGTGTAAAAGCACTCTTACAGGTGGCAATAAGATCATGAACTGCAGGACCATGCAACCTGGAGCTACAGGAGCTGTTTCCCACTAGGCAACGTAGAGTGTGTGCAGGAAAATACAGCTGACACAGAGAACACAGACTCAAGAGAGGGTGTGGAAGGTATCCAACACTAAGTCAGAAAGAACTAGTACTGACCAGATACAGGTGTTTTTTATAGAAACATCTTGAAAATGTTACTTGGTTTTCTGAATCATATAAAAGAAAATTTTCTTAATACAATTTTATCTGTTTCGAAATTAAAAGGTATCACGTTAACCATTACAGTGAGTATGTAAATATGTAATAAGAAAGACAAAAAACAAATGCCTTCTTAGGGTAAGAAAGAAATGGACTCACTGAAGAAAAAATTTCTTTTTTCTGTGTATTAGCTAAATCACAACCAATAGTAATTCTCTTTCTTCTTTATCAGTTAGTTACACTGCTGTTGCACATAGAAAAATTTAGAGACAGTCTAAATTGGGATGATGCCAAAATGCGTAAAATAGCAAGCAGTCTAGCAAATCCAAGAGGTGAGCGGCCCAGTTGACAGCATGCAGAGTGAAAAGACAAAGAAAGAAAAAAAAATCTTGAAAAAAAACTTTTATGAAAATGTCTAGCACTGAGTACCACACATAAAAAATTACTGAATATTACATGTCTATTTCACTCAGCCAGTTTTTGGGGAAGCACTCATTTACTACCTACATTTCTTTTTTCCCAGTTGCTAATATTTTGTTGCCATTTCTGAGTGGGCTTCATGAGCAGGAAGTGTTTTTGTCCATAAATTCTAGAGTGAACTACAAAGCGTAGGTATGGCTTAATGAGTTTGGAAACGAGGCCAGTCACTGGTATCTCAGATTACCAGGCTGGTGGACTCTGCCACCACACACACACTGGGCAGATCTGTGTCTGCCCTCCATGAGACTGTGCTCCCTGCCATCTGATCAATCACACTGGACCTGAACTTGGGTGAGGGGCAAGAAGGCAGCTGAGAAGGGCAAACAGAACTTGTTGGGCAAGAACAGAGGTTTTGGGCTCTAAATCAGAGATCGATCTGCACACCTAAATCCACAACAGGGATGCAGGTAGGAAGTGTTTATGAGCCCAGCTGTAAACCTTTGCTGGAGGAGCCCATAAATTCATAACCCCTATCCTGATCAAATTTAAGAAAAATCTGGGCTCCAAAATATCCTTAAACCTGCCTTGTTTCAGTATGACAGGATGTGCTATTTTTGGTATTTGATTTTAGAACCTTCCACCTTTTCTGGTTTGAACAGCACGGCCACAGACGTGCACAATTAAATCATTCCTTAAGAGCCAGTAGCATGACAAAAACAATTGTCACTGAGGTTAATTTTTTGACTAACCTTTAAATTTATTCTCGACTTAAGTCACCAAGTAGATATCAATAATTATTTGATTTGTAGATGTTTCTGACAGAGCAGACAAAGAAACATTTTCCAAGATACATCATGATAAATGAAACAAGGACCCAAATGGTGATTAGAATATTCCTTCTTATCCTGAAGTAGCACAATGTAAGTTATCAATTCTCATGATCAAGAGATTATTGCCATAATCTCCAAAAAGCTCTAATTCATCGATCATGGTATTGTTCTCATTTTAATTCAGGAAAGCAAGAAAATACATAAAGCAAGCAAATGCACCAGTGTTGCAAAGTAAATTAATGAACAGAGACATTTAAACAACATCACACGTTTTCATTATGGAAAACCAAAATAATTAGCAGTTTTCACTGAAAACGCTTCCTACTTCTTTTACAAATCATTAAACAGAGGCACTTTTTTCATGAAATTACTGTGCAATTCTATTTTTCTTTCATAATGTTCTTTTTTTTGCCATTTCAAAATAATAGCTTAACTAGTCATTAACACTTTAAACCTTGTGTAACTTTTTCACAATTTAAATTCAGTACAGGCCTACTCACATTTATAAAGCAAAGTGTCAAAATAAGGTGGGACAAAGCAGAAGGTCGAGCAAAAGGGTGAAATGATTCCAATACCCTACAAAGGAAATGTGTTGGACTTCTAGCCCAACTCCTTTCAGGCCTGTAATGCCCTGTGATAAACAACTTTTTGAGGCAAAAATTCCTGCTTTGAAATTATTTTATGTTGTTTGTTACATATGCCTCCTATGGTGGACTTTATGTCCAGCAGAGTGGGTCACAGAACACCCATATATTAGGTTAAGCATTTGTCCCTGGGTGAATCTGTGAGGGTGTTTGCATAAGTGATTAGCATTTGAATTAGCTGACTGAGTAAAACAGACGGACTCTCCAATGTAGGTGGGCATCAGCCAGTCATCCTCGAGGGCCGGAGTAGAACAGAAATGTGGAAGAGGGGATTGGCCTTCCCTCTGCCTGGTCCTTGGGCTGGAACACTGGACCTGAGATGTTCCTGGTCCTCAGGCCTTCAGACTTGGACTGAAATCTGTACCATCAGCTCTCTGGCTCTCAGCCCTTCAACCCACACCAGCACCTCTTCTGGATCTCCAACTCACAGACCAGAGACTATGGGATTTCTCAGTCTCTGTAACTGTGTGAGTCCATATGTTATAAGAAATCTCCTTCTAGAATAGACAGACAGATAGATACATAGATAGATAGATAGATAGATAGATAGATAGATAGATAGATAGACAGACAGAGACAGGCAGACAGACAGATAGATAGAATTGATATCTGTCTCCTACTGATTCTGTTTCTGGTGGCTCAGAGGAATACAATTCTTGATGGTATCTACATTTCATTTCTCTTTAAGGGATATATGCTTAGATCTGAACAATTTCTTAAAAGTTAAATCATCACTAAAATTTTAATATCGCCATCCGTGGTTTCTCAGCAATTACAAACTGAATGTGTGTGCATCTCTTATGATTTGAGACATTAAGCCAAATGATTCCTCTGTTTTAAGGGGATCAAAAGCAGACCCAGGATTATGTGACAGCACAGAACTGACGTGACCCTGAGAAATGTCACCTCTCCTAAGCAGAGGCACGAGATAAACACTGCATACCATATTCAATTTTGACTGATGTAACAACTGTCACTGAGACTATTCCAAAAACTTACATGCAAATGTCACCAGAGTAGCAGACGTACGGTTCATTAAGTAGTATTTATTGAACAAAACTAAACAACAACAACAACACACACACACAAAATAAGTAAAAGCAGTCCTGATTTTCTGGAATCAAAACCTCCCCACATTGTGTCATAACTGCCAGTACTTTAGTTCAGATCCCCATTGCCCATAATTGATAATGTAAAAATGATTTTAATTTGAGTCAAACTGAAACAAAATACTTGAAAAGTGTATCTTGGCTTTAAAAATGCTTCGGATGTTATCTGATAATCTTGACGGATTTCTTTTTTTTCAGTCTTGACAAGTGTTTCATAAAATTTTAGAAGTTATTTACATATGGAGAAAATCAACATCATTTCTATTGACTTATACTATGATGTCTAAGATAATTCATGTATAAAATATTTTTCTATCATTTGACAGTAGATGCAAAGACACAAAAAATGCAGTGAGAGGCTATAAGGCAAACTAAGTTTTAGAAATTAATTCCAAGTATGTGTCTAATAACAGATACAAAAACAAAATGAAAATTATGTTAACTTTGAATGTCAAGAGTTCACAGCAAACCTACTATACTTCTTATTAAAATCTCCACACATCTAGAAGTGTAATGCAATTCACACCTCTCTTTACTCTCACCAATTAAAAAAAAAGAAAGAAAGAAAGAAAGAAACTCCACTGTGCTTATTTTAAAAACTCCTCTTTCTTTTTTCCAGACTGGTTCAGGAAACAAAAAATCCTGTACTTCATATCATCTTAATTAGAATTACTGAGTCAGTCTTCTCTGAAAATAAATCTCAATTGTCTACTTGTCAAAGTCTATTTGTTTTCTCTTTAGGATTATACTTCTTAGAGAAATTAAAGAACATTCATCCAATACCTTTTTGCTCTCATTAAGAATGCTTCTTAGCAAAATAAGAGTGAAATAAAAGATGAAAATGAAACATTTCATTTTAATGAAAGGGAAATAGATATATTAAAGAGTAAAAAGTGATTTTATGTGTGTGTGTGTGTGTGTGTGTGTGTGTGCGTGCGTGCGGGTGCGTGTGTAAAAGGGGGTTGATCCGGCTAGGCTGTGGGTATTTACAAGGACTTGTTTCTTTACTTTTTAGGAAATATGGAAAATCAAACTCTGAACAAGCTCTAGGAATGTCTGCCATCTACACATACCTACAGGGTTGGACAAAAAGATTTAATAAATAGCTCTCCTAGGCATGTTCTACATGGATTACTGGATTTATCCATAACACTCTCTCATTTAAATTTTTTCTTTTAAATGTAACATTTTACTCTCGTTAAAACTGGCCACTTCCTCTTTTTTTGAAACGGAATCTTCCTCTACCACTTTTTTGATTTTCCTACTTCTAATCAGCTGGACCCTTTCAGGCCTACATTTCCTGGACGAACTCCATCTTTCCTGCACAGACCAGTGCTTCTCAAGCTCACCCTCTACATGTTCTCTCTTTCTCAGCACTGAATGCCATCATATCTCAATGATCAGCTTTTTAGGCAGATAATTCCCAGGCCAGTGTCATTTTTGCTTGTGATCTCTGTACCTGAGATGTCCTTCGACTACTCTTCAAAAGTTTCCTCATAGATGTTCCCTTGAAGCCCAAGATAGTCATTACCTTTCCCTCAAATTTGGCTTCTCCTTGTGACTTTCTCTTTTTGCTCACGGTAACTCCTTCCTCATCGTTGTCTCCATCAAGGCCCAAACTTGGTTTCTACCCTCATCTTCTCTTTCACCCCCTCACACTAAGCTGTCCTTAATTCCCATCAGTCCTTCCTTTGCAAGTTCTCCCATGTATTCCTTCTTATAATTTCTACAACTACCAGACACTGAACATTCATCACTAATACTTACACTGCTCCAATAACCTACCTGATCTCACTTCTTTTATTTTCTCACATACTATAATCAATCCTACCCTTCACTACAAAATGAATTTTCCTAAAATGTCACAATTATTTCATTTCTTAGGTTTCCAAACATTACCTCCTAAGACTTTCCAGCCACAAAAAGTATCAGCTATCCAATCCCTGAACTGCTAATCTGTCCCATATGGTACTCTTAGAAAGCCCGTTCCATGGACCCTTTACCTAAATCCTGTTCATATTTCAAAGACCAGTTCATATTTTATCTCCTTCATGCCCCTCCTCTGACTAGAGCATCTTTTCCTTCTTTGGATATATTGCATTAACATCTGCCCAACTCCCGTAGCATCTCAATGTGGTAAAGCAGAAAAATACTTGCCCGAATACCAAAGCACCCAAGTCTACACATCATTCTGCTTCAGGGTCCTTATTACAAGGCACTTTATCTCTTTTACTCCTGGGGTTCCCACTAAGAAAGAAAAACAAGGGAAGGACTAGAAAATCATGCATACCTTAAAGATGCAATGGCTTCCTGTCTTATTGTACTCAAATGTCATTATAAGATGAGCATTTTTCAATAAACCTTGTCTCCAGAAGCAGAGTGTAAGAACCTTACAGAGAAACAACCTTTCCAACTTGATGTGCTGTGCCTAGTATCATACTTCACATTATATAGGCCCTGAGAAATATTTTGCTGATTGCTGCATAAGAAATCTGCTGGAGGCAGCGCCTTAAGTTTAAAGAGCCCAACTTAGAATTTAGGCCCTCTGATGCTCAGCCCTGAGTTTGAAGCTTTAAGTATACCAAGGCCTCGAAGCCTTTTGGGAAAGCAATTATAAATAACTAAAATCAAGCTTGAGCCCTAATGCAGAAGATAATGAGAAATGAAATGCCCTGAGTAGAAAGAGAAAAACCAGAAGGGGCAGCCAGTGTTGAGGGGGATGTGATGTTGCACTGGGCTTTGAGTGAGTGCATAAGATCTCAGTAGAAACTTGTGGATGGTGGTACTCAGAAGACCTCTGAGGTTGCATAAAGATCATGAACTCTAGATCACAAGGATGGCAATTGAAGGAAAACTGGATTTCAATCTGACTTTCTGACATTTAATACCCACAAAATAACTTCATCTACAATCTTCTTGCATGAGAAATAGTAATTGAAAACTACCTGTCATGCTTATTAAGACAAAGCAAACTGTAAAGGGTAAAATACTGAAAAATGTAAGGTTATTATATTAATATTATTATTATTTCATATATCCACATGGCGTCCTGTTCTTAATCTCAGGTCCTCAAATGCTAATTTCACCCACCTCTTTTACTGTGAGTGGAGGTTTGCACTCATTCATCAAGAGTGAAATAATTTGAAGACATACATTTCTAAACACAAGAATTTCCTCGGGTTGGGGAACAGGTACAGTCTCTCAAATAGAGAAATTTTTGTGTCCAAATAGGATGAAAAGATTTTACTTTAAGCCAGGAAAATTAGAACTCTCAGACTCTTTCGAGATGTAGCTACTGATGTTTTCATGCTTTTTAAATGTTTGCCGAGGCAACCAAATCATTGAATTTTGGAAAGAAAACTGAGTAACATGGTTTAAAAAATCAATTTGTTCTAAGAGACTATTTATTTTTCCCCCTCAAAGGAATTACATGCATGAGTTATTTCATAACATATAAGAAAACATCTTTCATTTTTATAATGTATATGGCAGCACTTGTGACTGTGGTGCTCATGTCTTAAACACTAGAACTTGCTCATAAAAATAAATCAGATGTTTCCACAGAGCTATGTAAGGTTGCTGCAGTCTGCTTAGTCCAGTACCTAATGAGGCGTGAGACAGGCTCTGAGCACAATCAAGTTGTGTACTTTCCTCTGGCCAATAGAGAATAACAGAAAATACTAGAGTTTATATTTGTCTGTAACATTGAAGAAATGGACACAAGGAAAAAACAAAAAGTCTCCAATATTAAAGTGCCTGCACGCTTTTTCCACTATAAGACAAAAGTGATGATGAACAAGAAAGAATTAGGACAACAGTGCTATCTATCAACAGCATCAAGATGAACAGACTACCCCTTCGTAGGATCTAAAGACACTATGCCCATGTCACTGAGATCCTCATAGTCATCCAAAAAGAGACTTTCTGTTTCATTTTTTAAATACAGAAGGCAGAACAGCCCTAGGAAAAAAAAAATTGCCGCTAATGGAACACACAAAGAAAGATAGGAATCTTCTTATGCAAATGATCCCAACTTTGGAAATGTCTTCTAAAAATTAAAGCAGCTGAAACTTGATTTTGAAAGGAAAATGTTAACTGTAGCATTGGTAACATAATTTTAGGGAATACTTGGGAAGAATAGGAGATTGGTATGACAAGATAATGAGGCCCTTCCCTCTTCCTGTTCCTCAGCAGCAGCTGGACAGAAGGACATCAAGAGGCACCTGCTGTGATGGCTGATGGTTCAAGCCAATCACAAAAGTGCATGCTGCCGTCTTCCCATTCTGGATTCCCACCATGTGGCAAAGGAGGAAAGTCAGGCAAGTGATTCCACACAGCTTCACAAACAGATGGTTTATCCATAATGTTGCAGGCCTGCAAGCAGAAGAAGCAAGCTCGTGCAGTGCCTGAGTTTCTCTCAAGCATATAGATTCAGGATCTCCCTTTACTTACATTTCAAATCCTCTGTATGGATTTCTCAACAGCTGCCCCAGTCATTTGTGTAAGAAGAGAGTTCAACAAGCTTCACATAGTTCTATCCAAATATTTTTACTTCTCTGGTGAGGTTTTACTTACTGAAATGTTAAGATGATTTACTTTGGGAAATGTTTCCAAAGTGGTTGTACCAACTTAACTTGCACAAGCAACAAACGAGAGCTGTAGTTGCTCTGATTCTTGTTAACTGTGTTGCCAGTTTATAATGTCAGCCCTTCTGATGTCTGTGTCACAGCCCTTCATTCTGCTGTCTCATCCTCCTGCTGCCTCATCCTCCTGCTGACTGGTGATGTTGGACACCTTCTATGTGCTCATCAGCTTTTTGGGTATCCACTTTTATGAAATGCCCATTCATTTATCACCCATTTTTGATGGAACTACAATACTCGTCTGTTGCTTATAGATTTTCAGGAGGCATTTACATATGCTAGATAATATTACATTTAATATATGCACTCTGAATATTGTCTTTCAGTTTAGGATGTCCCTTTTTACTCTCTGAATGGTGTCCTTCATAGGGGGAAAAGGTGATTCATTTTTCTTATTTTTCTTACTTATCACATTCATGGCTGAGATCCCTGAAACAAAAGACAGATGAACCAGAGAAAAGCATACAAATTTATTTAATATGTGTTTTATTTGATCCTGTGAAACTTCAAAGAAAAACAGAATGGTGTGCATTTATGCCATATGATGAAAAAGTGGGTAATTGTGGGGAAACACGATTGGATAAGAAGTGCTATGATCTACTGGTAATAAAATGAGGGGAATTAGCAAGGCCTAGCTGTTCAGTTCTTTGGTGACCAGGCTGTTCCTTTCCTCTAAGGATGGGGAAGATGCCTCTGGAATATGCTTCTAGTTAGATTTTCATGACCCACTTCAAGGAAGAAGTGGTGGGGAATTGTTCCTAGTTTCTATAGACTGTGACTCTGTGTGTGTGTGTGTGTGTGTGTGTGTGTGTGTGTGTGTGTATTTCTGATCTCTGTTTTATTCCATGGGTTGAGAAAGGAGTCCAAAATGAGCACAGAATAAGGAGATGATTCTGCTTGGCAATTTCTACTACGAATAAACAAATTATATAACCTCACAATTCCACTCTCTTCTTAGGATGTACTTATGAGAAATGAGTACATATGAATAAATCTAATAGTCAAAAATTAGAAACAACACAGATACTCCTCAATATTAGAATGGATAAATAAATTGTGGTGTATTCATAGAATGCAGTGAATAGTAATTTTTGCAAGTTGTGTAGTAGATAGCCTATTACTACATAGCAACAAAAAGAACTACTTCACGTACAACATGGAAACTTTACAGACATGATGATGAATGAAACAAGGCACGCGCAAGAGAACATGCACAATTCCTTTCTATGAACTTCAGAACTGGTATGCCCCGGCACTGTCTTGCACCATCATCTCACCACCAGGCACCAGAGAACAATGAGAAGAAAAAAGAAAAACAGAAACATTTTTTATTCAAGAGTTTTTGATCCAAAATTGTTTGAATCACAGATGCAGAACAGAGGATGTGCAGGGCTGAGTGTCTGGGGAACCCAGGGGAGGAAGGCCACTAGCCATCGTAAGCAGCAAGAGCTTTGATTCAGGAACCTGACAAACCACTGGAGGGGCTGGAGGACTGGGAGTCAGGAGGTCCCAGCTGGACTCAGCTCCAGATTCTGCTGTAGGAGGTGGTGTCAAGCTGGTGGCTCTGAAGCCTGAATGTCCAAGGATGAAAATTCCCATAAGATGATGTCAAACAGACTCAGTGGTGGAGCTTGCCACCCCCGAGTCATGGGAAGACCATGAAATCATGAAGCCATCAGGGAACCCAGACAGGCAGACCCTAGGGAGTCTCCCCTCTCAGAGGGGAGAGGGGGCCTTAAGCAAGTGACAGTAACCCACTAGAAAAGCCGAACAACAAAGATTGCCCAGGTAGAAATGCCAGGAAGTAATCTTATTCTGAACCCAACCTGCTTATATTTCAAAGAGAGCTCATAGAGGAGAGGCCCATCCTTGCAGTGTTTCTGGCAAAAGCTTCCCATTTAATTCAGAGCTCATTAGACATCAGAGTTCCCAAACTGGAGGAAAATTTTACACCACCAGGTCCACACGGAAGGGAAGTAGTTTGAGTGGAGGCCTTCTGCCACTACCTGGACCTATTCAAGCACCAGAGGATTGATGCTGGCTAGGAGCCTTGAGTCTAATGAGTGTGGAAGGCTCCATTCAGTTATTTGGCATCAGAGAATTCATACATCTGCAATGAGTGCGGGAAGTACTACAGCCAGACATCCAACCTCACTTAACATCAGCAAATCCACAGTAGGGACAAACTATGAGCACCAGAAAATCTGACTGCACATGGGTACATGAATGCAAACTGTGGGGAGGCCTTTCTGCACACTGATCATCAGAAGGTCCACAATGAGGACAAACTCGGTGATGGCAAAGACAGTCCTCATGAGTACAGTGAATCCTTGGAATCTCTGACTTTCCTCCCTGCATTATCTCCTCAGTCTTCCTCTTTGGCCTCATGTCTTCTGATTTGTCTGCCTTCTTCTTTTGCTTTTAGGAGCTCATGTGATTATAGGAGCCTCAGCAACATAACGCAGTGTAATCTCCTTATTTTTAAATACATATCCTTCATTACATCTGAAAGGTCCTTTATGCCATGTCATATAACATATTCGTGGGATGGGGGTTCCAATGTGAACATTTTGGAGGAATTGTTATTTGAACATCTGGAGTTAGCCCCAATAACTTCTAAATACAGTATCATGAAAAGCCAAGTCAGGAATCTTTATTAAAAAAAAAACTAGGAGTAGGCCTAGACAGTTCATCTTTAGCCTAGACTTCTATCACATTTGCTCTTATTCTAATTATGCCCTTAATTCCCTCCATGTGTGTGCTCTCAAGAAATTAAAATACTCACAAGTTTACTCGTCTTATTTTATCTGTATCATATATATTAGTCATGTTCTTCCAAATCCAGTTACTACATTCTAATATTAACAAGGCATAAAAATACTTCTGAGATATAAAACTACATTTTATACCTACCAATCCCTCCAAACAAATACATTTCATATGCTTAGTTATTGACCTAATTAGTTGTATTCCCCTCTAGTCAATTCTAGTCTCCAGTCAGTTAACATGCATTCTTTAAATATTAAGAGTAATATTTCACTCTTACCTACGGCGCTATTTCAAACATAGACTGCATACCTTGCTCTCAAAGAGCAAACACATTTAAGAAGTTATTTACAATATTCATTTTTTTCGTTCTGATTTAGTTCAAAACTCTTCTTTGCAACCATTATTTTCACTTGATGAACATACATGGAGAAAGGAAATCATCCAAACCACTTAGTAATTTATGCAGTTGTGCTGTCAAAATCTGATGTACTTTCAACTTCCAAAGCACGTATGTTCTTGTGCTGTTTTCCACATAATCCAGCATCAAATAAAGGCATCAGTAATTTTGACTTGATTGCACTATAATTATTCAAATATCTTTAATTTTATGCTCTGGCCTAATTTCCATATCCGTTGTTATCATTAAAAATGATTATTATAGATAATGTATCTAAAGTACTTCCTTTAATTGAAAAATGCAATTCCTGAACAATAGCAGTCGTAACAAAAACAACTCAATATAAAGGGCACTATGGCAATGTGGCTGTACTTATTACCAACATCAGTCATGACTGGTACCACAGTCTCAGCACCCAGTGGTCCCCTTCCAACTAGGCATGACCACTTCACAGCAGATCTGGCCACATCTTGACTAAGGACCATTTCAGTTCACCAAGTCATTCTTCCTGACACCGTGCAAGTGAGGCAAGCTCGGAGGTTGAGATCAATGCCTTAAGAATATCCACTTCTGCTGAAGCAGGGATTTGCTTTTTGCAGCTGCTCAGCAGGGCTCTGCACCTCTTATCAATCAAGAGGAAGCTACAACATTTCCTCCCCGCTGCAGGAGATGGTGTCTCTAGCTGAGACTTATCAGCAGGGATTCTAGCAGTTCTGCTGGATAAGAAAAGAATTCAGGGTCAAGGCAAAAAGAAAAAGGTGAACAGGAAGGCAAGAAAGGAGACAGGGGTGCAAATAAGGAATTAGAGACATTGTTTATCACACACCACTCTGTGGCATATCACCAGAGAGCGAGAGCATCCCAGAAGGCTCCATGGGGGGTTGGAGAACCTTCCCTTATAGACATAAAAACACTTCTGAAAATAATACCCTTCATAGGAAAAGAAGGTTTAAAAAGGAGTTAGTGCCCGGAAAAAAAAAATTTTTTTTAATGCTAAACAACAGATTTTCACCAAAAGAGCATGTATTCCACAGAACATAAAAACAGCCAAAACATGAACCAAAGGACGTGTTGTTATAAAATTAGAATACATCTGATTAAAGATTCTCAAATTACTTTTATTTAATTCCAACTTACTTTTTAGGGTAATTAAACAATTGGATTAAGTCATCGGCAAGGTTTTGAGAGCCTAGAGACTAGTATGGCGATACCCAAGCCCTAGGAAAGTAGAACATGATAATGCCTGTCTTTCAAAGTACACAACAGCAAAAAGGATTAGCTAGTCCTAGCAGAGGTTTTTAATTGTCAGTTCCAAATTATTAAGCTTAATTTTTCATCATCTCCTTCTTCTTTGAAAAGGCCAGACCTTTTTTAAAGATAATAAATATTTTATAATATTTTAAAAGGGAAAAAATAAACTAGAAAAAAACATAAGGAAGTTCAAGAGACATGTGGAATGAGAGGGTGAAAATTCAAGAAATTTTGTTACAGCTGTGATCCCCAGCCGTGATTGAAGTAAAGATAAGGCTTTAGGATAATTATAATAATACAGGATAAACTTCAAGTTCTGTACAAGAAAGAAATTTCAAATTCCAGTCA
>PVJO010014477.1:0-48152 GCA_004026905.1 Hystrix cristata | reverse complement strand
TAGTTTATCCCAGCTTGCGTATAAACTGCGGGTGGGGGCCCAAGGAAGGCACAAAAACAGCGAAAGAAAAAAAGGAGCTGCCCTCGCTGCCTCTGCCCTCATCCACCTCCCAAACACTGGGGAACACTCTTCCCCACGGGCATCCTGCCACTGCCAACAGCCAGGCCCCCACCCACCCCAAGCGGAGCGAGGCCAAACACCATGAATTCAGGCAGAGCTGGTGGGTACCCCTGGGCCACATCCCTGGAGACATCGGGGAGGGAGGGAGACTCAAAGTCAGTCCGGAGTGGATGCTGTCCTGTTGTTTCCTTAAAGACAGGTAAGATCTGAGTCTGTGGCAAATCCTAACCACGACCACCTTGGCACGTGGGTGGGGAAACACCAGAGTAAACCAAGCCTGGGGATTGCGCCAGACTCCAGGAGTCGGGAATGGGAGCTCTGGGGTCAGTGACAGTCTGGAGTCTGAGCGGGGAGGCGCAGTGGGGGTCAGCTCTACTAGGCAGGAAGCCCCTGGAGGAAAAACACGAGAGCAGCTGCAGCAAGGGGATGGGGTGACAGGACACTGGGCAGCAGGCGATGGCCGATTATGTCACATCCTCCTCTTCCCGGTTATTTGAGGCGGTTGCCCAAGCTGCAGCTGGGAGCCAGCAGGTGGGCCCTCACCGCTCCCAAGCAGGTGGTTGGGGAATTTGCCCGTAAGCGGACTAAGACTTTCTGCAGCACAAAGGGAAGCGGCCGGACATGCAGGCTCTGTGTGGCAGCCGTGTGGAGACTGTTTTCTTGCTGCTATGTCTAACCTAGGTTTTTTCCAGTTTCTTCTCCCTCTTTTTTCTTTTCTCCGTTCTTTTCTTCAGTTCTTGTTCAGCATCAAAACCATGTTTTTATTTTTAAATTATCTCAATGTGTTCCCCTTATTTTGCCCTTTCTTCGTCTTTCATTTTCTCATTTCAAAATTCCTCCCTAGTCTGTTTATGCTTCTGAATTCCCGTGCTTCTTTTCTACATTTCTTGTGATATATGGCAGATGAGTGGTATGTACAAAAAAGTGTGAGAATAGATCAGTGTTTTAATTTGAATAGTGACGTTCATGGTCATCTCAAGGTAACCCTAAACAGAACTGTGCCTAAAGGATTCTAACAGGACTAACCAGAAATATACCAAAAGATTCTGACAATCTTACAGCATCCCTCAATCTCTGATTACATCTCCTTCCCCTGCAATCCTCTTCCACATGCCACAAATATCTCTTAAATCTTTTCAATGCTAGTCTTTTAACTATAAAGTACCTCCAACAGTCTAATACTCTATTTTTTTACCTATTAATTTTTCTCTTATCTCCTCTTCTCCTCCTAAATTATTCCCCTCCTTTTCACCTTTCTCTTCCCTTCCCTTGCCCCTCCACATTGCAGATTCACTGCCAAAAACAATACGGTATAGACTTTAGGGCCATTGATAAAAGGACAAAACTATGAAAACAAGTTTGAATACGTATGAATGATGTATGGTTGGGTCTGTTGCTGCTGTTAAAACCACAATGCGGTGACAGAAGCCAGTACAATTAAATCAAAGTTGAGGTGGTAGACAATACCTACTGACAGATAAAGCCAAGGACATACCACTGAGAAATAGAGCCTAACTACAGAGATCCTCATATCAACAACGAATTGTCTTCATTCTATTTGATCTCAAGCCACAGAGGAAAAAAAGGGAACATGAAAAAATGAAGCAACAAAATGCCTCCAAAAGACTCCTGCCTCTCCCAAAGCAGACCAGGAAAGGGAACACCAGGCAGCTGAGCTCCTGAAGTTAGTGCAGAGCAAGTAAAGAAACGTGAGAAGTTCACAGAAGACACAACGCAAAGGTAGTGGAACTAACATACTGACCAAGACATGTGTTTATGGGAGAACAAATTAAAAATTGGAAGAGCTGACCAAAACAATTTAAAACATAAATTACAAAATTACCAAAGAAATAGACTCCATGAAAATGTTCCAAACCGAAATCCCGGAGGTAAAGAATTCTGTATAATTCATAAATAGCAAAAAGAACTGGTGTGAAGATATGGTTCCAGAAACTAAGGACAAAATGGACATTCATGACTCCTTAATCAGAGAAAAAACAGATGAGAGAGCAAGTAAAATTTATCCAACAGGTATAAGATGATGCTAAGAAGACTAAAATAAGGCTAATTATAGTTAGATAAATTAGAAGACAACACACATAAAGTGAAAATATGTTTATAGAGATCATAGTAGAAACGTTTCTAAGTATGAGGAAAAGAACTCAACATACAGGTAATATGAGGCTTACAGAATGCCAAACAACTACAGTGAAAAATGAAGTTCCCCATGACACATTACTGTCAAAGTCCCAGATGTACAACTTAAAGACAGAATCTTAAAAACTTTCAGAGAAAAGCAAAAAAATCACAAATAAAAGTAAACCCGTTAGGATTACAGCAGACTTTTCAACACGAACTTTAAAGGCCTAGAGACTTTGAAGTGAAGTGTTTCAAGCCCTAAAAGAAAACAGCTTCTAACCCAGACTAATATATCCTGCAAAGCTACCTGCCAAAATTGATGGAAAAATAAGGACATTCCATGACAAACAAAATCTTAAGAGACCCATGGACACCAAACCAGCACTGTAGAAAATTCTCAGGGATATCCTAGACAGAGACCAAAAAGTGAACAAAGCAAAAACTCAGATGGGATGAATACATTGTGCAGCAAGGCCAGGCAGTTAAACAAAAAGGGAAAAATAAACTGGTCAGCAAAAGGGAAAGAATGCAATGCCAGGAATAAGTCAGTATCTTTCAGTAATAAATCTCAACATAAATAACCTGGACTCCCTATTAGACACAGATTGGCAGAGTGAATTAAAAAAAAAAAAAAAAGAACCCAGTTGTCTGCTCCATTCAGGAGACTCATCTAACCCCCAAAGAATTTTATAGACTAAAAATCAAAGGATGAAAAACTATATTCCATGTACCAAAACCCAGAATGGAAACACATGTGGCAATTTTGTTCTCAGATGAAGTAAACGTAAAGCTAAAACTAATCAGAATAATTGAAATCATCCTGCATATGCTATCAGATCACAGTACACTGAAACTAGCGATCAGTTGCAAAAACATCCACAGAAATTTTACGATACCTGGACCCTAAATAACACAGTCCTGTCACTTAATGGGTCACAGAAGAAATGAAGGAAGAAATCAAACAATTCCAAAATCAAATGATAATATCAGTATAACATACCAGAACCTATATGACAATGAAAACAGTCCTAAGAGGGAAGTTTAATGCTGTTAATATTCTCACTATAAAAATCGAGTGCACGCAAATAATTAATGTAATGGTGCGCCTCAAGGTGGTAGAAAAACAAGAACAGTCAAAATCTAAACCTGTTATAAGGAGAGAAATCATAAAGATCAAATGGATAGTAATGAAATTGAGACTAAAAAAACTATACAGCAGATCAGTGAATAGATCTGACTGTTTGAAAGGATAAACAAAATATATACTTAGCCAAAGAAGTATAGAAAAGACATCAATACAACTAGAAATAAAAAAGGCAAAATCACAACAGATACTGCCAGGATCCAGAAGATCACTAGTAAGTATTATGAAAATTCGTACTCCAACATATTGAAGAGTCTTGAAAAAATGTACAAATTACCAGACATGTGTGAATTACCAAAAGTGAACCATGTAGACAAAAACTCTGAATAACACACACATAATGATATAATAACAATTTTGAATATACCTTTATAAATATAAAAATACAAACATGTTTGTCTAGTGCTTCTCTTTATGATGTGACGAAGAGGAGATATGGGTGATGGAATAGGAAGACGCATGAAGGGAAAGAAGGCAACTGTGTGAAAGGAGATCGTACCAAAATTCATTGTACACAGGTCATGTGAAGTCTGAGTGTATCTACATCTGTGAAATCTGTGTGTATCTGTAGCTGTGTAGAAGAGATCATCAGAAGTACAAAATACAGGTCTCTGTATACTGACTACTAAGGAAAAAGTATGAGCATATTAGAAACTCATTTAAGGGTGATAGTCTTACAGTTCTGTGGGAAAGAAATATGAGGCAGCATTTAGCTCTGTATTCACATCATTATATCTGTATTATTTCAATAAAAAGTATTAAATATTCTTATATGCATACATCCATTCACATATCCATTATTCACACAATCAAAACAGAAGCTGGAAATTTATTTTCTAAGCATTTTTTATGCATAGAGTACATAAGTGTAGAACTGACATTTTGATATGATGTGATTTTGTAAAATTGAAAGAAATCTTATTTATATCATGAAAAGTACAATTATTACATGACTATTTTTTCTATTATTGCCTATAAGTTTTTCTGTTGTTTGATAATTTCTTTTCAGTTGGATGTACTTTTTAAAGAAACTAATTGCTAACATATCCTTTACCAAGCTTTAAAATGTTCATCAAATGCAAGAACATGTACATGAGTCATAAAATATTAGTTTTATATTATTGAATGCACTCTAATTATCTCTGTGTTCACTTCTTTGCTGGAAGCATGTTTTTCTCCTTACATAGTCATTAATTTCTACGAGTATGAATTTTAAGCATCTCAGAATTATTTTCCTTTTCATATCCTACACTCCCCAACAGCAGGGTAGCCTAATTTGATGATGTTGGAGGAAGAAACTGAATTAATTAGTTTTTGAATAAATACAGTAACAATGTATTGAATTGTTTAAGAAATAAATAAAATTCTAGATATCTGTAATGAGAATGAAAATTTCTTCAACCTATAATGCTATTTCTTTTCCTAAGGATAATTATATCACTCTGGTAGATAATCATCACCCTGAAATAAATATGCTTTGACTAATTTCAATCAAGGAAGCATATAGGGAATAATTTTTCTTATAAGTTAATATATGCAAAATTGCTAGACATTTATGGAATATAAATCTTTGTCAATTAATAACTTAACAAAAATGTATTTGCATCTTATAAAAGTACATGAACCGAGTTTTCCACTATATACTATACAGCATGTATTCATATTAATTCCTAAAAAGAATATAACTCAATAAAATTTTAAAATGAAAGGTCATTAAAAATTAACATGTTGTGAATTTAAATATGCAACACTGACTTACTTTACGTCTTTATTGTGTAGTATGCCATTGCAAAACCAATTTCCACTTGGATATTCTATTTTTATCAAGTTTGAAGCAATGGATTCTACAATTTTTTTTTTAAATATTTCATAATCACCAGCAGTAACCGTCTTGAACAGTAAAATATATGCAATGATTACTGCATAACACTGTGTTAGGAGAAAGATTTAAATATGAGTACACAAGTCAGTCCTAGAAAATAAATGTATGCATGAACGATAATATAAATAGTGAATTGAGCTCCATCACTGACAGAAGAGTCTTTCGGTGCTTGCTCTTGGAAACAAAAGGCTCCCAGGTGAAGCAGAATGAGTAGAAGCTCCAGAATCAAAGGATGTGTTGGTAAACACCTGTTAATATTAACTCGACATGAAGACTTTTGGGCACATCTCACAATCTGATTCGGTCTCATTTCTTTTCCTTTCCAACAAATGGAAGCAAATCATATCTACCTAATAGGGTTGTTGGAATTATTAAACAATATAATGCATCTTAAAAATCATTATTTTCTCCCCATCTTAGCTAAGTCCTGTCTCCAGTTTTATTTGACAAACTTTACATTCTGTTGTCTCCTTTACAGCAACACCCCTTGGAAAAGATTTCTAGATTTAGTATCTTCTGTTGCTCTTTACTTTCTCTTAAACTCATTCCAGAAAGGCTTGCACCCCCTTTGCAGAAACTACTGCAGCCATATCTGCAGTGCTGGGCACACTGCTGAAGTCAATAGTCCTTGCTCGATCTTCATCTTGCTGAAGTATGTTTCTCCCTTTTGTGGAAATGCTTTTGTTTATGCAGCTATCGCAACAATATCAATCTCTGGTGGTTCCTTCTCACAACATGAGCTGTTCCTTCTCAGTAACATTTGCTTATTCTTCTCATCTCCCCAGTTTCTTAATTTTGGAATTTCTCTATGCTCAGTTCTTGGGCCTTTTCTCTACTCACCCATCTCTTGATAGACACACCGAGTGACCTGTTTTTACATATAGTTTTTATACTGGTAACTCCTATTGTCTTTGTAGAAAATATTCACCTTCTTAGCTCTCCAGACTTGTACAGCCAACTGCTTTCTAGACATACCCAGTTGAGAATCCAATATATATCTTAAATAGGCCAAAATTGAACTTCCAGTCTCCCTTCCCAAACTTTCTCTAGCCAGAGTTTTTCCCATATCAGCTAGCAATCGTGTAAGTCTCTCATCAGTTCAGGGCCCAAATCTTGAGGTCATGTTTGACATATCCCATTAGAAATCTTTTCAGCTCAAAATTGAAATAGAGCCAAAATAGACATATTGTAATTTCCACTGCTATGACTAATCCAAGCCATCATCTTTCTCTCCAGGATTATTTATATTATGCCCCTGAATGGTCTATCTGTTTTTATTCTTTTCAATACAGAAATATAGAAGCATTAAAATAACTGTGTCAGATCATGACCGTGCTCAGCTCTGATCTCTCCCGTGGTTCCATCTCACTCAAAGTAAAAGGGAAAGTTCTTAAACATAGTCATCAAATTTTATATAATACTGTCTGTCATTAATTTTGGACTTCCTTTCTAAACGCTGTCTCTAATGTCTCCCAGCTACACTGTCTTCTTCGCTGTTTGTAGAACATGTTTCTACCGTCAGATCTTTATATTCCTGCTGTTCCCTGGAATGCTTTCCCTCAAGGTAGCAACAAAATTTGCCTTTGTCTCCTTCACATCCTTTTATTCCCTAGCTTCACTCTTTAAAATGGCCACTATCAACCATGATTCCCCATTCGATTTATTTTTATACCATTCATTATCTTTGTGGATGTTGCATTGTTTACTTCCCCAGCTAGAATGTAAGCTCCGTGTGCGTTAGGATCCTGGTCTGTTTTGTTCACTGCCATAACTCTAGCACTGTGTCTGACATTGAATAAGTTATCAATAAATATCTATCCATGGAATTAATGCACAAGAAAGCAGCTTTGAAATATAAGAATATACAAACAAGGTTTATTATGTTTATTCCTTGTATTATAAGAAATATTATTAAAGTAGCATAACATCCATCTATATGAAGTAGCAAGAATATAACTACCCTTATATACTCTTCTTTTACTCAATTACTATTAGCTTTCCTTGCTATTTGAATATAAACAAATATACATATAAATGACTCTAAGAATCAGATCTATGTATATCAGATGACAATATCATTAGGTTTTGTTTTAAAATTCTAAAAAATTAAAATGATGGTTATAAGAATGAAAATAAAGCTAGGCATGATGGTATACACCTAGAATCCCGGCACTCAGGAGGCTGGGGCAAGAGAATCGTTGTGAATTTGAGACCAGCTTGGACTATGTAGTGAGTTCAAGGCCAACCTGGACTACATAGTGAGATCCTGTTTTTAAAAACCAGAAAAATTGAAAATTATTACAACAAGTATTGGGAGAAATATGGATTAATTTCCTTAACAATGTATCTTGTGTTGCTACTTTATAAAAACTGAGCTTCTTTCATGAGAAACAACACTAGATATGACAGAGAATTTGTGTAGTAATAATGCTCTCTGAATAAGTATGGCAATGCACAGAAATAACATTCATGTGCTTTCTGACTGTTTCTCATTGTTACACAATTGTGAGCTCATTTCATCAGGACCTTGTGTAGAGAGTATTAAGTACCTTGGATGGATGCAGGGTAACGTTTTTAAAACAGATATCCATTATATCTTATATTTACTTTGGAACCTCAAAACAGAAAATTTACCTGGTAGCACATCAGCTGTAACATAATATTCTAAAATAATCCTGATAAAACAACTGTTTTAAGAATGGAGCTTGGAAGAAAAGATATACAGTATTTTCTTGTTTCCCACTGTAACCACAGCAACCGCAATTGTGACTTTGGATATGACACCTTCCATAAACTTCTTAAGATTTGGATAAGAAATAAGAAACAGAAACATTAGACGTGATAACATCCTTCTCTCCATCCCAATCCTTTGTGTCTTATGTCTGGACTCATATACTTTTGGGCTGGAAATATGTACATGGTCACCGTCATCTCATCATTCTCCCTTAATCGGTTCTCTCTACTCTCGATGATTTTATCAGCTTTTTTTTTTCCTAAATCATGACTCTGAACTTGCTTCTCTTTGTTCAGTATTCAAATAACAAACTTTATGTACATGGAACACAATGCCTTCCATGAGTGTACTTCTGCAGTTTGAAGCTGATGAGGATGATTACAGCATCTTAATGTGTGAACATCTCCTTCAGACATCACGAAGTATTTTCGATGTCTATCTCCTTTTAAATGTCACAGAAACTCTACAAGGTAATTATTATTCTCCTTTTTGGCAGATAAGACTCAGATGATTAGCATGTTCAAAGTCACCTAGCTACTTAGTGGTAGGTCAGTGCGATGAGACTAGACTTGTGTGACTTCAAAGCTCATGTTGTTTTTCTCTCTGATCCTAACTTACAGCTTAGCCAGACAAATCTGCTGTTTCCCTAATGCTTCTCAAGGTTTCTGTGTCCCTATGCCTTTGTGCAGTTTGCCCTCACTGTCCGAAACACTGCTTCTGCTTGATCACTTGGAAAATCATTATTCATCCATCAAACAACTAAAACAATTCTCTCTGAAGCACCCCCATCTCTCCTGCCTCGAGGCATTTGGTAATAAACTCCCTCTGCTGCCTTTACTGAATTCTGTGTATAACTCTATTACAACACCAGAATTATCACATTAATGACTAAGGGTTGCATATCTGACTCAATTTTTGAACTATAATTTCCCTTAGGGCAAGTGTCATGAATTATTCCTTTATACATTTTAATGCACTTCATAGAAGTAATTTTAAGTAATTCCCAAACATTTTAATCCAAATATAAGAAAAATACTTTGAAGACAATTGCATTTTAGATGTTTTGTGCATTGTACCACCTGTTTTTGAGAGCTGTTTATCTCTGTTTAGTTATGGCAACTCCTGTTTATTTCTTCACTACAATCTTTGGGTGTCTGTAAATTTCATTCTTCAAAGCTCCATTTCCTGGTGGTCTTTGCTGACCAAGGTGTTTCTTTTCTTTGGTGTTGATACTTGCCTACTTCCTCTCTGTGGCTAGTAAAGGCCCTCAGAACTATCATTCTCCCACTGGTGATGAGGCTTGGGGGTAAGTCTGGTTTCATTGGGTGGGGAGAGGGGAGGAATGATACCATTTCAGTTAGCATGGAAGTTTTCGTATGAATTTGGAGAGTAAGCAACGATTAGTGGAGGTAGGATGCTACTCATGTGAATGATAGTTTTTAGATGGCGAAGGCAGAAAGAGTGTTGAATGCCCGTACTTCATTATATTATTCTTTTTTCTGGTCCTGCAATGAAAGGTCTGTGAATTTAGTGAGAATGTTCTGTGTTATGTTTTAGCTGACCTGGTTGGTCTCACTCAGTTGAGCATATTCTAAATGTATATTTCTGGTCTCTCTCTCTCTCTCTCCCCCCTCTCCTCTCTTCCAAAAGAAATTGCCTAATTCCTAATGTCTGTGCATAAAAGATGGCCAAAGTTATCCTGCTCCTGGGATTTGAAACAGAAAGGAATAGAAAGCTTTACTACAAAGACCAATCTGTATGATTAGCAAACTTTACAATATGATCTATCACTTTCTTTATATCCTAAGTTTTAAAACACACTCTACGCAGTATGAGCACTGATGGATCTTATGTTGGTTACATTTCTAATTTTAAAGACCCTCCATTACTATTTTCCATAATGAGTGTATGGAGTGTAATTTATATTCCCACTAAGAGTATGTGAAGGTCCCCCTTTTCTCCACATCCTTGCGAGCACTTATCTTCTGTCTTTTTTGGAATAGCCATTCTAATTGGAGTGAAGTGATATCTCACTGAAGTTCTGATTTGCTTTTCTCTGATTATTAATGATGTTGAGCATTTTTTTCAAATATCTATTGGTCATTTGTTTACCTTTTTGTGTGTGTGTTTCCCAGTATTTGGCATATATCCAATGAAAACGAAATCAGTATGTTGAAGAGACTTCTATACTGCCATATTTACTGTTTTACAATAACTAAGAAATAAAGGCAAACTAAGTATCAAATGATTGATGGATAAAGAAAATGTAACAGAATACTATTCAGCCATAAAAGAATGAAAGCTATCATTTGCAACAGTGTGGTTGGAACTGGATGTCATTACGTTACATGGAATAAGACAGTCACAGAAAGACAAACACCACATGTGCTCATGTGTGGAATACAAAATAAATTGATCTCAATGAAGTTAACAGTAGAATAGGGCTTTACCAGAGGGTGGGGAGTGTAGAAGAGAATAAGAGATGAGGAAAGGTTGGTCAAAGGGCACCAACTGATAAGACAAACAAGTTCTGGTGTTCTATTGCACAGTAGAGTGCCTATAGATAATGATGATGTATTGTATACTTCAAAAAATAGGACAAAAGATTTTCGGTATTTTTACCACAAAGAAATGGTAAATATTTAAGGAGATAAATATGCTTATCCTTATGTTACCACTACACAATGTACACTTGTACCAAAACAGTACATGATACCTAATAAACATGTATAATTTTATATGTCAAAATAAATTTTAAATAAAATAAATTTAAAAACCCACTTTATATTTGCTAAGCAAAGGTTAAATATTTACTTAAAAAAGAAATTTCTGTCCCAAATCTTGCTATATTTAAGGCAAAGAAACGGAAAGGAAACTCATGTTCTAATTCTGCTATATAAAAGGAAAAGAAAACTAGTATTTTAAACAGCATTTTTCAAAGTATTTGAGATGCAGGGCAGTGCTTGTAAAAGGCTGGGTGCTATGGACCTTCTCTTACAAGAATAAAAGAGAATTATAAATATAATGTTATATGTTTTCCAGGACATTGTTCACCATTTTTATTTATTTTTTTATTTATACTTCCTAGACAAGAATTATGTGTAGAGATACTGGCATAAATATTAGAATTACCCAAATTCAGGACCGATTAATTGTTATATATGTTGCATATGTGCAATGTGTGGTCCAAATTATCATTGTTATATCTTGATAAAAAACTAAAAATGAGGTATAAACAGCCAATGCTTCATGTATTATAAGTAAAATATTCCTCTCTTTCCCTCTCCCTCTCTCTCTCTCCTATCTCTTTCTCTCTTTCTCTCACATATGTGATACATGCGTAAAGGACATAATCCATAATGTTTACATTCCTTGTGGGAAGTTGGTACGTATATAGAACACATCTTAATTCCTTGTTTTGTCCCCTTACCCTTCCTTCCCGGCCCGTTCTACCAATCTCTTGACTTTGGACAGTTCTCTGAGTCTCTGTGTGTTTCAATTTCCTGATCTCAAAAATTAGACTATTGAAACCCTGGTATACAATTCTTTCATCTTTGCAAAAAAAAAACTAGAATATTTGGCATCATGTCCCTGAAATACCTCTTCTGTATTCCCAAGACTCTTCCCAAGACAAGGGGAGTGAGGATATAGCTCAGTGGTAGAACACTTGCCTAGAATACCCAACACCCTGGGTTCAATCCCCAGCCCCACAAAAATAAAGCATGCCTAGGGAACTTTGTAAGAAGACAAGGACCAGAGTATCTGGATAGCTATTATCTGAGGGACACTGGGAACTGTGTGAACTAGTGCTACTGTAGAAACTGCCTTCCTGCCCATATGCTAAATTAACTGTTCTTTGGAACGGTGCTCATACAATGGAACCATCATGGCTAATGATGCCACTGCTAAGTAGTTTATAAAATTCTCCCTGCAATAACTGAGTGCGATAGTCCAGCTGATCACCACTGGATGCCTCGAGTTCTCTCCGGAGATTTCCCTGTGTCCTGCCACCCTCAGACCCTGGTGATTTCCCTGTGTGGCAGAGCAGTTAGAAGTCAAGTCTGCCACCACTGGATGTTCAGAGTACATTCCCATGACTTTCCATGTAGCCTGTGGCCGCTGAACTCTTTTCTGCTAATAGGTCTCAACTGACCCTACTCTTTCCTGTTAATGTCTTGATAAACTCACGAGTCTTCTCCAGGTATTTTCTTCAGTCTCTCTGCAACTTAGTCTACCATTCCAGCACACCTGTGCTGTGGACACGACAGTAACTAAAACACTGCAATGCAGTAAATCCTATTAACCTATACGAAGACATATGGACAGATGACACACAAACAGAAGTAGTAATATCAAGAAATGACTAACAGCCTCAAAGCTATAAATACTGGTTATCAAATTTCAGGAAAATATTTTTTGCATATATCAAACTTTATGCGTTAAATTGAAGAGTGCAAGTAGTCATGAAATAATTGTCTTAAATATCACTCTTACTTTAAAACTATTTGTTCCCTTCAACCTAACTCTGAAAGTATTCACTTGGTAGCCCTAGATGAGTAGAATGAAGTTAAATTCAATATATTTTCAGTCCAAAATATTCCATTCAAAGTACACAAAGCACTTCTTATCCATACATTACAGCAGGAGGTCAGTTAGAGAGCAGGGGCGGGGAGGCATGCTAGTTGAGAACTAGTTCCTGGGTCATGTGCCACACGGGTCTACTGCGATGTTTACAAATATAGTAATTTTTTATTCATACAGCTTTTTCTTTACTGGCTTTGGAGGTTCATACCCATTTCCCTGAAGAAGCAACAGGAAAATGAACAAATACTGTTTGTTTCTGGTGTAAACGTCCTCTAGTCCTAGGGAATGGCCTGAGATTAGAAAAGCCATGATATTCTTAACGTCTTTAGTCTCTCCACTGAACAAAGAAGCAAAAGGCATGATGGCTGTTATAAACAACAATTATGATTTTAATATAAAACTACCCTATGTAAGTGATTTGAGTTCTTTGAAGAGTTAACATGAATTTGGACTGAAAAAACCTGTAGAGGTAACTGTAGTTCTAAGACATATTAATAAAGAACCTGCAAAAAGACTAATTTCTGGGGCCTCAGATGGCAGCCTTAGATAAGATGGTTAATGCTTTTTAACTGATCTTTGACTAGAACCCTGAGGCATAAATCCAATTATGATTTACATGGATATATGCACAAAAGTCAAACAGCTTTACCGTATATCTTGTTCAAGTTAAAAACGCTTCTGGAATTTTAAAGTTTTAATGGATGGAAATGAGTATCTTTACATTTACTAAAATTATGAGCCATTTAAAATAATTTTGGAACAATAACGTTTTTTCACATATACAGAATGCTAGTACATTAGGTTGTGAATAATTCAGTTGTAATTAAAATTATTTTACTAAAAATTCATGCAAAGGTAATATATCCCCATTAGTAACTTCCTAAATGACTATTTTTCTTATGTTTTTTCTTGATAATTTTCTTTTTTCTCTTTATGTGTAAGTCTAGCACAATTAATTTATTGTTAATAAGATTCTTTAATAGATAAATAAATAAATAGTAAAGAAATAATTTCTTAACTAGATAGAGATGAAGAAACCCATGGCTTAAAGGAGAAATACTTAGCCTGATTCAATAAGGTAGGACATATCACCAACTAGGACCAGGTATTCAAGATTTCACATTTCTATTCTCTTTTCTACCACATATTACTGTGCATAGAATGAGCCTGGAAATAATAGAAATCGTTCTTCTCTCAATATATGAGTCCAGATTACAACACGTCCAAAAATGCTTTCTCCTCTGATGAAATAGAAATTTGGCACTCTTACCACTCCTTTGGCATTTAGGTGATTCTAAACTGTTATTCCTCTTTGTATTAAGCTAACAGTTGCCTGTAGAGAACTTTCATTCATTATTCATTTACTTATAGTCTGGCACATAAAGGAACACATGCTTCCTCCTTCAAAAAGTAGAAGTTGGTTCTTTAAAAGTGTCCCCCCAAAAAAAGTACCCCCAAGCCTCCTGAATTCACATCTGCAAATCAGTTCCATCACTCATATTTTTATATGGGATGAGGTGTCCTGAAGAAAAATCTGTTGAAATAAGTTTCAATAATTTGAGTTACTTATGGAATTTTTACTATGATTTCTTCAGTGTAATTCTTTAATTCCCCACCTGAAATTTTGCACCTGGGAAACAACAAAAACAATACCAGCAACAAACATGAATTTAGGATGAGATGACCAATAAACAATAAACAAAGTAAGATTTGGTTTTAATTTTGCCAATTTTACTCATTCTAATTTAATATCTATTTTTAATTGCTACTCGAAAATAGTTTATATGTTAATAGAGTGCTTTATAATGTTTCCGTACATTATATACACTGCTGTTTAAATCGAGTTAAACATATTTATTTCTCAAACACTTCTCTTGTTTGTCTGTTTTGTTTTATATGTGGTACAGGGTGGTTATCCCAGGTCCTTGTGCATGTAAGCGAGTGCTCTACCACTGAACTACGTCTTTAGCACTTTTTAAACATTTTGAGATAATGTGTTTGTAGGTTGCCCAGGTCGGCTTCACATTTGCAGTCCTCTTGCCTCAGGATCCCAAGTAGCTGGGCTTACAGGCACGCACCACTTTCCCCACCATTTATCATTTCCTTATGGTGAAAACTTTCAAAATCCTTTTTGCTACTATTTTGAAATGTACAGTGCATTATTGTTACCTGTAAGCATGCTACTGTGCAATAGCACCCTAAACTTCTTGCTTGTAACTGTAACGCTTGTAACTTGCTTGTAACTTCTTACTTGTAAGTGTAACACTTGTAACTGTGTACTCCTGATCAACCTCTCCCACACTACTCTCCCTGACCTCTGCTCACTATCATTCAACACGCAGCTTCTGTAAGGTCCACTTTTCTAGATTTCACCTCTAATGATCCAGTACTTATCTTTCTGTGCCTGGTTTATTTCACCTAACAAAATGATCTCCAATTCCACCCAGGTTGCCACAAATGACAAAATGTTATTCTTTGTGTAGTTGGATAGTAGTCCACTGTATACATATTTCATGTTTTACTTATCCATTAATCATTTATATGTCTTGACTGTTGTGAGTAGTGCTGCAATAAATATGTGTTGTGGCTGTCTCATCTACATAGTGATTTCATTTCTTTGGATATATATTTGGTAGTGGAATTGATGGATTGTATGGAAATACTGTTGTTAATAATTTGAGCAACTTTTATCCTGTTCTCCATAATGGTTGTGGTAATTTAAATGTCCACCAGCAGCATGCAAAGGTCTTCTCTCCACATCTTCACCAGCAGCTATTATCTTTTGACAATTTTATAGCAGCGATTCTTACTTGAGTAGGGTGGTTGGTTTGCTCTGCATTTCCCTGATGATCAGTAATACTGAATATCCTTTCGTGTATCTATTGATCAGTTGCAAATCTTTTTTTAAAAAATTGTCTGCTTAGACCCATTGCTAATTTTATTATGGAGTGATTCAATTATTATGTTCAGGTTTTTTGAGTTCTTTATATACTGTGGATATCACCTCCTGATCAGATGTAGACTGTAAATAATTTTCCTACTCTGAAGGTTGTCTCTACCCTGTTGTTTTCTTTACTGTGCAGGAACTATTTGAAGAGTATGGTGCAATCCTTTGCTGTGCAGAAGTGTTCTAGTGCGGTGTAATTCCACTTGTCTATTCTTTTATCCAAAACCCCTTGCCCATTCCAATGTCCTGATGCATTTGCCTTATGTTTTCTTCTAGAAGAGTCATAGTTTTAGGTCTTATATTTAATTCTTTCTTCAATTTTGAGTTGATTTTTATGACTGGTAAAGTATGAATCTAGTTTCATCCTTTTGCCTGTGCTTATCCATATTTTCCAGCATCATTTCCAGACTGAAAAGACTGTCTTTTCTCCAGTGTCTGTCCTTAGCACCTTTGATGAATATCAGGTGGCTGTAGTCATGTAAGTTTATTTCTAAGTGCTCTTTTCTTTCCATTGGTCCTATGTGTCTGTTTCTATGAAAATGAGATGCTGTTTTGATTATTATAGTTCTGTTGTATATTTTAAAGTCAGATAGTACAGTGCATCCTGCTTTGTTCTTTTTGCTAAAGATAGTTTGGGCTACTTGGAGTTTTTCATATGTGTATGCTTATGTTTCCATATAAATTTTAAACTGTTTTGTAGTTTTGTGAATGTCATTGTTGTTTTGATGGAGATTATATTGACTCTGTATGGGCAGTGCTGAATGAGTTGTATTAGCAGTACTGACTCTGTCAATTCATGAAGATGAGTTGTCTTGCCCCTTTTTTTATGTCTTTGTCAATTATTTCCATGACAGCTTTATGTAGAGATTTCTTCCTTCTTTGAAGTTATCTCTAGGATTTAGTTTGTTGTTGTTTTGTTTTGGTTTGGCTATTGTAAATGAGATTGCTTTCTTAATACCTATTTCAGATAATTCACTCTTGGTATATAGCAACACTACTGATATTTGTATATTGATTCTGTCTTCTGCACACTTGCTAAATTCATTAACTAATAAGAGTTTTGCTTGGAGCTTTTGTGCTTTTCTATATATAAGATCATGTCGTCTACAAACTGACAATTTGACTTTTCCAATTTGAATGACTTATTTCTTTCTGTCACCTGATTGCTCTGGCTAGGAATTCCAGACTTTTTTTGAATAAAAGTGGGCATCCTAATGTTCTTCTAGATTTAGAAAGAAAATTTCCAGATTTTCTTCATTCAGTGTAATGTTAACTGTTGTCTTAGTATAAATGGCCATTTTTGTTTTGGAAGTACATTTATACTTCACCAGCACTTTTGTAATGGGAGGGTGTTGGACTTTTATCAAATGCCTTTTCTGCATCTATTTCGATGGCCGTATTGTTGTCCTTCATCCTTTTGATGTAGAATATCATATTTACTGATTTGTGTGGATTGAATGTATGATCATCCCTTGAATGAACCCCATTTGATCATAGTGAATATTCATTTTAATGTGTCATTGGATATGATTTGCTAGGATTTTGTTGAGAATTTTTGTATCTTTGTTCATCAAAGGTATTGACTGGTGCTTTTCTTCTTCTTTTTTTCCCTACGTTTTTATCTGATTTTGGCAACAGAATATGCTAGTGACATAGACCCTGCTTAGACAATTTTTTCCTTTTCTATATTTTTTGGAATAAGCTAAGTAGAATTGATATCAGTTCTTTTTCATATATTTGGTAGAACTCAGCAGTGAAACCATCTGTTTCTTGGCTTTTCTTTGATGGGAGGCTTTTTATTACTGATTCAATCCTTTACTTGCTATTGATCTGTTTAGGTTTTCTCCTTTTTCATGATTTAGTCTTGTATAGCATACAAGGCCATTTCCTCTTGGTTATAAAATTCGTTGGCATCTAATTGTTCATAAAAATGTCTAGTCATATTTTGTATTTCTGTACTGTCAATCTAATGTCTCACTTTCCATCTTTGATTTTATTTATGTGAATCGTCTATTCTCTAGCAAAGCATTCATCTGTCTTTATCTTTTCAAAGAACTGGCTTGTAGTCCCACCAATATTTTGTGTTGTTTTTAGACTTCATTTTATTTATTCCTGCTCCGATCTTTATTGTTTCTTCTCTTAGAATTAAACTTATTTGCTTTATCCTATTTTTTGTTTTAGTTCCTTGTGATGTGATAGATTGAGATTTTTCTACTTACTTTTTGATAAGTGCATTGCTTGTTCTAAAATTTTCTTCTAGTACTGCTTTTCCTGTATTCCACAGGTTTTGGTATATTGTGTCCCTATTTTCATTTGTTTCAAGAACTTTTTAAAAATTCTGTCTGGATTTCTGCCTAGAGCTTTTGCTTTTTCAAAAATAAAGTGTTTAATTTCATGTACTTTCTTATCCGAAGTTCTTGTTATGGATTTGTAGTTTAATAACATTGTGATCAAAAAAGCTATATGTATGATTTCTCAATTAAAAAAATAGTTGAGCTTGTTTAGTGGCCCATAATACTGTCTATTCTGGGGAATGTTTCATATGTTTTCGAAAGGTCTAGGGTGCAATTTAACTCTGCTGTTTCTCTGTTGAGTTTATTTATGATGATATGTTATTGCTGAAAGCTTAATATTAGAGCCTATAGTTGTTACTGTACTGGAGTCTATCTCTCCTTTATATCTATTGATGCTTGCTTTATACATTTGGGTTTCTCAATATCATATTGCATATACAGAGCCCACCAAAAATGCATACACACTTCAGGAAAAGAAAAACTTCTATCAATATTTTAACACTAAATTTATTGAGACATCATGAGATTAATACAAATTACCTTTGGCTTCCACAATTACAAGGGTGCCAAAGTGCTGACCTTTACCTTCCAGACATTTATTAGTACGGCAAACTGCTGCTTGGGTAACTTCGGTCATTGAGAGTGCTCCACATGCATTTTCAATTTCTTCTCTAAGGGACAGAAGTGTAGTGGGCTTTCTGTGATACATGACATTCTCTAGGGTTCCCATACGAGGGTAACACTCTCTGTTGAAAATAGAGCATACTATTTTTCCTTAGGTGTGTGTACATTTTTTGGCAGACTCTGTATATTTAGAATTATTTCCTGTGGTGTGTTGACCCTTTTATTGTTATACAAAGACCTTCCTTGTGTATTTTCACTGTTTTTGATTTAAAGTGTATCTTATCTGGTATAATTATGGCAACTTCTGCTTTCTTTAGGATCCCATTTGTGTGGAGTATCTTATTGTAACCCCTCATTTTCAATCTGTGCGAAGTCTCACTTCACCTTGAATTGAAGTAACTTTCTTTTAAGGAGCATTTATTTGGATAGGATCTTTTTTTTTTCCATTCAGTAACTCTTTTAGTTGAAATAATTAATCTATTTAAATTCAATGTAACCACCAATAGGTGATATTTTACTATAACCTTTTCGTAATTGGTTTTTCCAATTGTTTTATTTCCTTTCTTTCTCCCTCTCTTGCAGCCTTTGTTTGATGTAAAGTGATTTATTCTAGCAGAGTGTTTTGATTACTTGCTTATTATTATTGGTTTGTCTATAACAGATTTTTGCTTTGTGGCTATTATGAAAATGAAGAAAAATATCTTTTGATTATTACAAACTATTTTGAAATGAAAATATACATGAGTGTATTTTCAGCTCAATTTTTTTTTTTTTCCTATTTGACTTTTAATTGCCTCCAACTCTTTGTTGGCATGTGGTATCATCTGGGCATGGAAAGATGAGTTATTTATTCCAGTCTTCCTAATCTGCCTTTAGTTTTCCATGTCTCCCCAGAATGTATAAGCAGACTGCTTGCCTGCTCTGAATTTACAAGGTGAGGGTAGTTTTGGGGAAGGCAGGCCACAGACCACCCACAGTGACCCAAACTGGGTCCCAGCTGAGTCTCTCAGCTCCAAGACTTGCAGTCTCAGGTTGTACCAAGGCCCACAGCAGAGCTGGCGGTGATGAAGGACAAGGCACAAGTCCATCCCACTGTGGTACAGGTCTCCCCAGTGTGGATAGAAGCAGTTCCAGATCCCACTGGGAGCACTGGCCTGGTGATGGCTGTACTGCCTGAGTTTGAAGAATGAGTGGTAAAGACAATTCTTTGTCTATCAAGGCTGATACTAAGCTGAGTTATCTCTGAGTTTCCAGCCATCGTTGCCTGGACATTCTTGCGAGGAGTGTGGGTGTGCCCTGGACTCATTCCAAGGCAGGATGTGGTGTCAGATGGAAACTCTGTCCCTTCAGCACACAGATCTCTGTCTGATGCCAGGGATGCTCTAGAGGCTCAGTATGTGGGCTCTGGCCTTTGCCTGAGGGCTTTTTTTTTCTCTATTGGGTGCTGGGTCTCACTTTTCTGGGCCTGGCACTGAGCTTCTAGACAAGCCCCTGTGCTAGCTTTCATTCTCTGCTCCTGTAGGTGCAGTCTTGCTCCCAGGTCTACAGCCTCTGGCCGGAGGGGTAGTTGAAGGTAGTCAGCTGCCTGGCTTAAAGCCATCTAGTGATTCAGTCCACAGGTGTTGGTGTGACAACTGAAATCCAGGGCTTTGCCCAGCAGTGAGTTTCACTTTGGCAGGCCTAGTACTAAGTTTCAAGCTAAAGCCTGAACTCAAGTCACCCTCCTTACCCTAAGCAGGAGGCAGCATTTCCGGTGCTGGGTGCCTTAGAATTGGGGAAAGATTGTCACAGGCGACTCTTTCTTTCCTCCTTTCTTCAGTAGGCCTTTACGTTTTTTAACCTTAAAAACTGGCACTATGATTTCTCAAAGGCTTTCCTTAGCTCTTGTGAAGGTGGTTCTGTACATTAGTAAGTGTTCACATTGTTGCCTCTGTGGGGAGAAGATCACAGGAAGATGTAACTCCACATCCATCTTGCTCTGCCTCCTACATAGCAAGATTTTAAATTCATTTTTCTTGGTTTTGTTGAAGGTGTATATGCACTTGCCTGACATCTTCATAATCATTACTGTACGTTTGTGAGATGACTGCCTGTAATTGTAGAGGTGGTCTTTTGCTATAGAACAGAGAGGATTCAACTTTGAAGTAACCACACAATCTGTCTACCTTAAATCCATCAGTTATATTATGTCAGGTACATCTTAATGCTTGCTACATAAAACACTCTTCAGTTGAAGACCAATCATAAGAGGTACATTTCACATGGTTTGTGAATCTCTATCTTGCTTCTGCAAGCCTTGTATGTTATCTCTCACATCAACCACTATTAGAACAAAGATTGCTTATTTGTCTCATGTTTCTGGCCAGATTTTATATGGCATCGTTTGTCAGATTAAGAATAAGAGAATCAATGGTGAATCATTAGAACAGTTAGAAAAGGAAAAAATGATGGAAATTTTGACCTAGGAAATCATCCTAAGAGTGCCTGCCGGAAAAAAAAATCCTGAAGGATAAACTGGAAGTAAATCAATAAAAAACTTCTAATTCTGCTCTTAGTTGTGTTGCTGAAAGGCTGGTACAAGCAATATACCAACTAAATTTTCCGTTTGATAGTCTATGAAGCACATGTGGTCCTACTGTCATAAAATTAAATATATAAATTTAAGTGATGTTACAAAATGTTAATACCTTCAAAGAAGAGTAACAAAACCTGTGGTGAGAATACAATGAACTCAAATTATTGTTATTGTTTAAAAATACAAAGATGATGGCTTCAATGTTATAGCTTCTCAAAATTTTTAGAATTACAAATAATGAAAATGTAAAAATGACATCTATGTCAGTACTTTGATTAAGATATGTGATGTTTAACAGGCATAACCTATTGCTTTATTGGGAGTGATGGCAAAATGAAAGTTATAGAGTTTCCATGGGAGAGTAATGGATAGAAAATAATCAAGATAATGAAACAGCAGCTGTACAGCTTTGACTATTGTCATTCAATTATCAATTCCATCAGCTTAATTTAAAGCAATACATAACCAGCAGAGTCACAAAACCAATTCGTAGCTTCTATGGTAAATTCAAACACATAGAGAAAGCCAGCTGTGAATCACTATTCCAAACATTCAATTAATAATTCAATCAGATCTGGTTAAATTCAATCAAGTCTGGTTAATACTATTGTATTACACAGACAATAAGTACAAAATCACAAAGTATTTATACACTTTCCTATTGTTATGTCAGCAAATATTTTAATGATATCACCCACGCACCATGATCCTCTGCAGGGTCCCTAGTCAGATAGTAAAACATTTGTTTTATAATATAAATAAAAGTTAAAGTCACAGATTATTAACTTCTTGTCTTTTAAATGTATTTTAAATATAGTTTTATAGAATTGATGAATGATAACTATTCTTGTAACTTTCTTAGTCACAGTGAATACCACTGACTTTAAACAAACTCATAAATTTCAAATTTTAATGACCAGATTAATATTCAAAATATAAAATTTGATTATATATATATAAATATATTGGTTTAATTCACTTAAAAAGGACCGTGTAAATATGACTAAGTGATACCTCCACAGTCCTGATCATGTGTATTATATGTGTGTGCATGAATGCACGGTGTGTGTGTGTGGGTGTGTGCGTGTGTATGTGTTGAACACAACAGCAGAAGAGGCAGGCGTCATGTTGAGCAACCTCAGCCTGTACATCCCTTGAATTCAAGGGTTTTATCTGTGTTGATCACTCTTATATCCTAAGTGAGACACAGACTAGATTCATGCAAGGTATTTGTTGAATGAATGAAGAAAATAGTATCTTATTAAAGAAATATATTTCTGGGATAAGTAGTGGCACTGGTTCCTTTAGGGGTTTGCATTTTATCTCTAAAATAATTCAAAAAGAAGAATTCTTTTGATTTTTGTGATTTTATTATTCTTTTTAATTGACACATTTATTTATGCATATTCACGTATTAAAGCATGTATAAAGTGTATAGTGAACAAAGGTAATTAGCACTCCATTTCCTTATCATTTCTTTACATTTGGAGTTTTCAAACTTCTTTCTTATAGCTCTTTATAAAATATATTATGGGTTGCTGTAAGCTATAGTCATTCTAGTGTGCTATGAACGTTAAAGCTCATTTCTCCTGTCTCACCACATTTTGGTACCTGTTATATAATCCTCACTATCCTCCCTCCCCACTAACTTTCCTATCCACTAGTAATCACTTTTCTATTCTTCTTTGAGATCAACTTTAGTTTCAATATCCGAGTGAGAACATGCAGTGTTTATCTATGTCTGAATTATATAAAGTCCTCCAGTTCCATCAGTATTGTCGCAAATGACAGGATTCTATTCCCTTTATGGCTGAGTGTTATTCTGGTGTGTATATCTACCATATTTTCTTTTCCTCTTCATCTATGAATTGAGACCTTGGTTGGTTCCATACTTTGAATATTGTGAATAGTGCCATAATAAATATGAGAGTGCCGGCATAAGCTGATGTCCTTTCCTTTGGACATATACAGAGAAATAGGATCCCACGGTAGTAGGATCAAATTGGTAGATCTACTTTTTGTTTTTTTGAGGAACCTCTATAGTGTTTTCCATAATTACTGTGCTAACTTATATCCCTACAAACACTGTTTAAGAGTGCCCTTTAAGCACTCTTTTAAATAAAAAGAGAGGGTTTTTTTTTTGTTATTGTTTTAATAATAGCCACCATAAAATGCCTGAGATGGCATCGCATTAAATTTTTAATTTTCAGTTCTCTGATGACTGGTGATGTTGAGCATTTTTTCATACACTTGGTCATTTATATTTTTTTCTTGTGAAAAATGTCTACTGAGATCATTTGGACATTTTAAAATGACATTATTTTCCTTTTTATGGTTGAGTCTTTGACTTCCTTTTATATTCTGGACATTAAATAGTGTGGATGCCATAAGAGGTTTCAGATGAGAAAGAGTTGTAGCTCAGGAAAGAAGGTTTTGAAACTTGAATGGTAATAGCCAGTAAGCATTGAAGTTGCAAAGTAGCCAGAGAAGATTAAATTAAATTTGTGAGTATTTAGATAATTTTCGTTAGGCAGCTGTTTGCAGAAAATATCATGACAACTAATAGGACTAAAAGGATTGCTCTCTCAACAGTGTGAACAATAAGTGCAAGAAAAAAGAAAATAAGCAATCTATAAAGTAGAAGCATATTTTTGATAAATAAAACAAAATGACAAAAACTTGATTTAAACAGAAGTTGAAATGCAAGTAAGAAAAGTACCAGGATAGATGATGAATGGATATAATCAGGAGTAGTTGGTCAATTATGGAGGGTGTTGACAACCAGATGTCCAAGAAGAATATAAATAACTTGAGAGACTAGACAAGTAACAATAACATTCATTAAGAAGGGATTAAGAAGTTTGCATCTCACAAATGACCAGTGATGGTGAGCATTTTTTCATGTATTTATTTGCTGTTTCTACTTCTTCATCTGAGAAGTATCTATTCATTTTGCCTGCCCACTTTTGGACTGGGTTTTTAACTTCGGGGGGTCTGGGGTTTCTGATTTTTTTTGATTCTTTATATATTTGAGATATTAGTCCTCTGTGGAAGAATAACTGGCAAAAATTTTCCCACTCTGCGGATTGTCTCTTAGATCTGTTGGTAGTTTCTTTTCCTGTGCAAAAGCTTTTTAATAAGATTAGATCCCAGTTGTTGTTCTTTGTGATATTTCCTGGGCAACTGGGGTTTTGTTCATAAAGTCTTTACCTACACCTATGTCTTCAAGAGTTCTGCCTATTCTATCTTCCAGCAGATTTAGTGTTTCTGTTTTAATATTTAGATCTTTGATCCATTTTGATTTTAGCTTAGGGCATGGGGAAAGACACGGGTCTAGTTTTAATCTTTGGCATGTGGAAAAGAAAAATTAGGCATTGTTGGGAAAAATAATACTCACTTTTTGACACTAGATTCAAGCTACAAAATCACAAAATATTCAGGAGGCAGTTAAATGTACAGCTTCAGAATTAAAAATAAGGGTCTGGTCTAGAAATAGATTAGGAAATTATCAGCATAAATGATAACCAAAGCTATGAGAAGCATAAGGTTCTATTAGAAGAGTGATAAAATGTCATTTACTTCTTTGTTCTTGCAGAAGAAAGTCAGAAATCTCTACATTTATGTAGAGATGAGGTGTTAAGAAATTCAGGTGTCACAGATATCAGGACTGCTCAAGAAAATGACTTTGAGAAAATGACTGTGGCGACAGTGAGTGGTTAGAGGCGCAGAGCAATTGTTAGGAGCATTTGCTCGCAAAGCAGCATGCAGTTCACCTCATTGCTTCCTGCTGATTCCTCCTCACTATGATCACAGTCTTCACTGGAAAACTAAGGATGTTTTGCCTTTGCCCTGGCTTTAGACTGGAAATGTATTTAAAAGGAGTTAGAAGTCATCTAGCTGTAACAAATAGAAAAGCAAAATCAAAGTAGCTTAAATTAAAAAAAAAAAAAATACTTTGTTTCACGTTACCCGAAGGTGAGGACCACCTATGTGTATTTTCCACTTATGCACTCTGACCATGGCTTCTCACAGCTGGTTCCTCAAAGGAGTCCTTGTTGTACTCAAATGGCTTCTAGGAGCAAACAAAGTATAGTGTTCCTACGAACTCATCATGAGTATAGAAAGGGGATTTCCCAAAATTCTCCCTTAAGAATGAGAAATATCTATAATTTTGTTGCTATAAATATGAGCATGCATATATCACTGTAATATAATGTCAGCCAAATCTTGGATACAACCTGTATGTCCATCAACAGATGACTGTATAAGGAAAATGTGGTATTTGCACAGAAAGATAAACTTGAGTCATTTGCAGGAAAATGGATGCACCTTGAAACTATATGTTAAGTGAAATAAATCAAACACACAGCTTTAATGTCACATGGTTTCTCTTATATGAGACACCCAAAGTATAAGTAAACAACAAAATAAAACATAGATAATAGGAAGTAGGGATGGATAATAGGAAGAGCTAGATCTTTCTTAAATGGAAAAGACATCATGAAATGGAGGGAGGGAGAAGAGAGAAAGGGGTGAAGAAAGGGATTAAGATGCGTTATGTGCATGTACCAACACCACACAAGGAATGCAAACATTATGTACTGAAAAATATATACTAATTTTTAAAAAATGAGAAACATCACTCTCAGGAGCCTCCAGCTGACCTCATTTTATGTGTCATTGGCCAGCAAAGGATCCTTCAAAGGGAGTTACTCTTAGAAAAATGTAATCAATTCTTAAAATTGAAGGTGAAGTCAGTTTCCCTTATGCAATTTCTGCTATAGAATGCTTAAACTCTCAGTTCTAAATCATCATAATGCTAATGGTTTTAGAGTTTACATGGAAAGCACTTTACACGGGTTATCAAATTCAGTGATCATAAAATCTTTGTTTATTTGACCTAACTGTATATATTTTACACTTTAAGAAATCATAGTTTCTGGAGATGATATAATTTATTTATAGTTCAAATCCAACAGTTTATTCCAGCTTTGTCTACCTCCTAAGCTACTAATCATGACACTACATTCAATTTCTTTTTTTTTTAATTTTTTATTTTTTTTTATTTTTTATTTTTTATTTTAAACCAAGAACATGTATTGGTACATTCTACATACAATGGTCACATTCATTACATTAATTCTGTACCTATACATGATGTATCTTGGTTCTCCCCCCTCTTAGAGAGGGGAGACACTACATTCAATTTCAAGGCAAACTCTTTGTCTTTCTGCTTCATATCTCTTTGGGTCGTGAAAACAGTGTTTCTTTCTAAACATCTGACCAAGGCCTGCTTTCTGACCTCAGAACTTCCGGTCTCTGAGAAATCTCTTCTTTTGCATCGTGACCTCCTTCCATCACAGAGCTCAGGACACTGTCATGGACTCACCGCAGCAGTGAAGCAGTGAACATCCTGAAAATCTGCAGAGAGGGGACAGGACACACACAGGAGCTCCGCCGAGAAGCAGGCCCCGATATCATTCTCTCACAGCTCTTGCTTTCTAGAGGTGCTCAGAGAGAGAGGCACACAGGAGGAAGCTTTCTGCTGGAAACCCTTTTATTTCATCATTTATAACTAGCCAGTTGAATCAGAATTTAAATTTAGGATGAGTTGCAGGAAAGCAACTCTTCTATTTAGCAAAACTTGGAGAGTCCAGTCTTTTAAAGGTCAAGAGATAGAAGCAAAACATTACGGTTTTTTCCACTGGTTATACATTTTTAAAAGTGAAAAAGTTCTCTTTTATATCTGGCTTGGAAAATGTGGGTGTCGTTTCTTTCATGAAATGTGTCTCTTCATTAAAAAGTTTTCATACCAGATAAAAGTGACCTAAGAAAGAAAGGACCAAAAATGCTATCAAAGCCCTCATTTAAAGATGCTTGTTATATTTTAATTTAATAACTGGTTAATGTCATTCTTCTATTACATAATCAAAAGCCCATGTGTCAAAATTTTGAATTAAAAAAGTGTTGTTTTTCACTATAATTTTAATTGGGATTATGGGGTAATTTTGGAAGTGATGATAAGAAATTTTAAATCAGTAAGCATATATACAATTCCTAAAACTAGGAAGGAAGTAATATACAAATTAAACCAATGTTAGGAAGAAGTTGATTAACATTTTTTCTTTTAAGGAATTTGTTTAAATAAAATTTATCTATGTTCCTTAATTTACTTGACTATTTAATGTATGAAAGGAGCTGTCCATAGAATGAAATATGAATCATCATAGTTTATAACACAAAATGAAAATAAGGTTTGTATGTGCATAATTAAAATAAATGTAATGAGCAATGAGTGTTGTATAAAAGGTGCTGTCAAAATCAATAACATTGCTAAGGGTAAAAATAATTATTCAATTGAATAATCATGCAAGACATAACAAAGAGATAGACATTCAGCTAAATTTAAGGGTTGATAGGAGTTGGACATGTAGAAAAGAAAATGAATCCCTGCAAAATAGAAACAGCACAATCATCAAAATACAAAACACAGAATCTGAATAACTAAAAGCTGGTAGGTCAGTTTGGCTAGAAAGGGATTTTCAGGTGGGTGTCCTTGCTCCTTCTTGACCAAGTCTGACCACATCAAAATTTACACTTTTTCTCATTTGCAGTTTAAGAGGTGGTAATCTCAAGTGTGACCCTGTCTCAGATACATTCACAAAAACAACCTAGGGGGTCTAGCCTTTGCCTGAAGCCTGAAGGTGATGTTCCAAGCAGCGTTTGGGCTGAGCTGAGACCAGCCGCTAATAAAACTGGGCCCAATATTGTGCATATGTGAGGAGAGGTTGTATTGGGCTCAGGACAAGCAGGGTGCTGAGAGGAAGTCTGGCCACAGAGTTCCTGGAAGTCTGTTCATCTTTCCAGTGGATGATTCTACTTGCTCTGCACTGGAAAATAAAGACCAGTTGAGGAAAAAGAAAAAGAGCTACTTGAGTATCCTAAAGAAGAACTCAAACCACATTTGGCGAAATCAGTAAATCATTAAAGTTCCGACACAGGGGAATGAACATGATCATATTTCTGAAAAGTTAGGGTTTATAATTCATTTGCATATTATTTTTCAGTAACTAATACAGCCCTGGGGGAAAAAAAAAGATGCTTAATAAGAGCTTTTATTTTTAACTGTTTTACATGTGAATGGAAAGATGAAGTCAGTGGAGAAATACTGGCAAACAGAAAAGTGGTTGTGAAGAGGTCGCCCAAGAGCAGTAGTGGACCTACTGAGGCTCGGCTGGGCAGTAGCATCAGCAGCAGGGACGGCTGCAGCACTGAGGGTTTCCTAGGCAGAGATGAAAGGACTTGAAAACTGCAAGGCTTTGAGAATCAAGGAGATCAAGTTGGTACATATAATGTATGATGTCCATACATAAGAAAGACAAAAGGAGTATTGTGGAGAAAGATGAAATTAGAATGTATTTAAGATAAATATGTTATATTTAAATGTTTACTAAAGAGCAACTGGATAGATCACTCTAGTCTTTGTATGAGGTACGGGATAGAGATTAATATTTTGAGGCATTGGAATCATCATGATTTAGAACAAAGGGACTAAATAGAAGATAAGAGAGCCAAGGCCGTATTTTACAGAAATAATTTAGAGAGGTTTGAAGAAAATCCAGAGAGGAAATTTTTATGGCCATCATTTTGATAAACAGTTTCGCTTAATGGCAATTTTAGAAATAAATTATAGTATGTAAAAGGATTGAGATTATAAGAATTCCTTCCAGCCAAAGGACGGAAAAATCCAAATTGAAGCTAAAGCCCTACATACAAGTTTGCAAAAAATGAACATCGTTTGGCGTATTTATCATTGTTTATGTGGTATCTTCGACTTAGCAGTTGCTTACAAGTATATAAAGATATATGGGCTAAATTAAAAGTTAATTACTTTCAAAAGTTAATTTATTGTAGAATAGTTACTTTCTTTTTGTTTAGATATTTCTTTTTTTATCCTTAAACTTATAGGTATGATATATGTTATTGTAAAAGTTCCAACAAAAATGTATAGAATAAAAGTAATTACCATGAATTATCAGGCAATTATCATGACTGTTACATATATATATATATATATATATATATGGAATATATACATATTTTAGACATGTTTATATTCAATATAAAAACATATATTGGATTTTGTTTTCATACTTCACAATATATTATGGGAAATTTATCATAGAAGAACATACACATCTCTTTTACTGTTTTCAAATAACTACATAAGATTCCATAATAGATACACAATGATTGTCTTTACCATATCACTTAAGTATATGAGGAATATACGAGTGTTTTTCCATATTTAGTGTTGATTATACATTTTTACATTTTTCTTGTGTAAATATCTTTGTGCACAATTGTTCATAATTTGGTAAGAGAGACTACTTTTAGCCAAAAGAACATAACAATTTAAAATTCTGATAATTATTGCCAAGTTCTCTTTTCAACAAACAGAATCAACATACTCTGTTACAAATATGAAAGCAAATATATACAGCGATCCTATTATACAACTTCTTGTTCATTGTTACTTTGAAAATCTAGATTTAGTAATCTAAGCATAATTTTTACTTTAAATGCTACAAATAATATTTCCTGGGTGAAATCTGCAGCAGTTGACAAGAATTTTCCACACTGAAAGTGTATCACACTATTTCTTCCTTTGGTCTTCATCGCTTGAAATGCACATTTTCAATAAAAATTTTGGGTTGATTGCAGTGCAACTGTAACTCCAATGAGAAACCAGCTAATAAGTGTGTACAAAGTAGCCTTCATTTGGTACACCCGACGTTCTGAGCAGACGCTTACATGTACCTGATACAGCAAGGCGTTCAGACTTAATGTATTATCGTAATAATTTTCACACCAGTATTCCAACTGCTACTCAAGATGTATTTTTAAATTACACACATCAGATAAAACACATCTTTAGGCCAGAACTCACAGAGTAATGGTAGTTGGGACACAGTTTCCAGTCGCGGCTTTAGGGGCCTGGAGCGGGCCAGCTGTGATCCACGTGGTGTTCCTGAACCTCTGCTCTGGCGGCCTCTGGGCCATTAGAGACGAGAGGTTCTGAAGAGCATCTAGAACCTCTGCAAAGGGTGGGAGGAACCTCCTCTAAAACCCAGTCTTTCCCTTACAGAATATTTAAAAGACAAGTTCTATTAAAAAAATACAGCTGCTATTCTATATTAATTCTACAACCTAAGTTATTATCACAGTGTCTCAGTAAGACAGTGAGTAGGCCCAGGACAGTAACTTGTCTTGTGTTTACATGCATGTAAATGGCAGCAAGCCTTGAGTCTCACTGCAGACCCAGTTCCTCTACGATATCACTTATTCCTCTGAATGCCCGGACTGACTTCTACAGCAAAATTCTCTGGAGAAACTCCAGACCGCATCTCAAGCTGGTCTCTGTTGCACGTCTGGTCATCAGGAAATTAGAAGGCCTAAATGGTTCAGAGTCTGTCACCATGGGGCACGTAGGACTGACAAATAACCTTTCAGGGTAACTCATTGCCTCACGATGGGCACTAGAGCGTCATGCAAAGTATCAGCTTGAAAAAATAAGCTGCAAGTAGTAAGGACTCAGCATTTAAAATGTGTATTCCTGCATAAAGTGAGAAATAACAAGCAAGGTACTAGGAGTAAAAGTGACATGCGTACACCTGTGTGTGTGTGTGTGTGTGTGTGTGTGTGTGTGTGTATGAACTCTGTAGAAATTACTTGAAAGTAGAGTTTTTCGTGGGTAATAAAAATCAAATTCTAGCCTGCTCAATCAAGAGAAACAAAGCCTTTCAAAATTAGGTTGTAGAAAATAAATACTTAAATAACTTTAAACATAATGTCTGGCTACTTGCTTATGTAATCTCGGCAATTTTGCCCTTTCTTTGTATTGAAGCTTTACAAATAACTTAAAAAGTATTGATCCTTAATATCTGTAAAATCAACACTCTTTCTAATTCAAAGAACTCGTAGCAGTCTTATTGTGCTATCCTTTCTTAATCTATCCCTTCTTAGTCTTTAATATCACTGAAATAAGAGGACTCAACATATACCTGAAAGGAATTAGAAAAGTAAAATCAAAATTAATTTTATTTGTCTTAGACTTGCTGTGTAATTCTCTTTAGGCGTAATCTCATCTAAACAATGACACACTCACTTAAAATGTAATATACATGAAAGAGTTATATTTCAGTAGTTACCATACACTTTATAACAGTCTTTCCCAAAATCTCCATAACTTACTCAACCAAGGTATAATTTTTTTCTTATGCCTAGGTTACTTTAGATTAGTGCAAAGAGAGGCTTTGCTGTGTACTATATTTTAGGGTTGCAAGCTCCGCACATCTACAGCAAAATGATCTAGGTTCTTGGAGTCTTCCAAGAGGTACTCTATGTCTAAATAACAAATTCGGAAAAAGAAAGAGGACACAGGATCACATTGAGAGATGTTTGGGGGGTCTCATCTAAAAATGGCATGCATCACTGTCATCTATAATCCACTGATTACAGAATCTAATCATGTGGATTATATAAAACATCTAAAACATTGGAAAATGTAGCCTAAAGATGTATCAAGGAGGAAGGTAGTATATAGACAAATTGTCCCATGTTTATATTTGCCATTTGAGCATCTTCTTATGTGATACCTCTATTCATATTTCCTATTTTTCAATTCAGTTTTCACAGATGTCTTTGTCACTTGGGTCCTGCTGAGTGGCCCTTCCCTGTCTAAGCTGGAAGGTTTCCCATCTGTACTGCACCTGTCTGTCACACCGGTCCTGTAGTGTAATGCCAACCTGTGGACTCTGAGTCAGCCTTAGAGATATTTATGCCTTTTCTGGAAGAATAACATATCATCACCCGAGTATCTCTATTGGCTCATTTCATGCATATGGAATTCTAGAAGTCCAACAGCTTTTGTTTCAACCCATTTCTTCTTCCTTCAATCTAAGCTGTCAGAATGTCTGCTTAGGTGGTTGACTAAATCTTAGTTGCACTTCTAATCCTTCTGACTCAAGTTCTGGTGCCATTCTGCTTAGCAGTTCCTTCCTTGATGTGTCTGTTTCCGCTCACATTTTACTAAAAGCAGCAAGGAGAAACCAGGCCACATATTCAACACTTGCTAAAAAATGCTCTTCATTTAATATCCAGGTTCATTGCTTACTAGTTCCACTTGGTTCTCATGAATAGAAAAGAAGTTAAGTTAGGATTTTCACCACTTCTTAAGAACACGTGTATATCTTTAAACATATGTATTGTCATCATACTATATTGAAATTTCTTGTTTATTTTTCCCATGTCAGTAAATTGCAAATACTAAGTATGATTATTTTTATCATTTACGTATTGTTCTTATAATATATTTGGTTTCACATTCTTCTATCTACAGGCCTTGTGATCTTAGGACAAGTTACTTAATTTCTCTGTACGGTACTCCAATTTATTCATATGAAAAAACCGATGCTAAAAAAATGCCTACCTCATGAATCGGCTGTGGGAATTGGACTAGATCCCCTGTGAAACAGTTAGATTAATATCTGGTGAAAGTTAAGCACTATGGCTGTCGCCTTTTGTTATTTCCTACATTCTATGTCAGTTCATACAGTCATGGTCAGAACTCTGGGCATAAAAAGCTCCTTCTGGCACTTTTAGTCATGAGCTATTCGACCTGTATATACTCTCCCTGAAATTTTTAGTGCTCACTCATCCACCACTTTAGTCAGTCATTCAGGTGATCTTAAGATTTACCTGTGACAACGTGGAAACGCAATCACATCCTGTATTGCACGGTTGTCAATCTCCTTGTCCTCCCTACTTCCTCCTTCATCCTCTGCCTGCCAGGCCCCACTCCTCAGACACCTTCTGAAATCTACAGCTTCTGACATGTTGCCCAGAAATGTCTTGCCCAAAAATGTCTTGCTATGCCTCTTCCAGGGGTCCTGATAGTCTTTCCTATAGCTTAAGTTACTCCTCTGTGTTTGCTTGACAGTGACTTGAGCTGTGATGGGGGCATTAACCTTAGGGGTGAAGAAACAACCCTTACTTCATGCCCTTACTTCCAACGATGTCTCCATCCTCAAAGTTTTATAACTTTAAGCAAAATTGTTTTTAACCCACCTAATATATTTTTAATAAAGAAAAAATGAGGTCAAAATGAGATTATAGAATGATAGCGTAGTACAATCCCAACCAGTATTAAACCATTGCTTTAGAAAGTAAAACAGGATGCAAATTAAACCTAATAATAAATTAAAATTTAGTACTAAAATTTTGATGCATAATTAAATTCACTAAGTTTAGTTCATGAATTTCTAACCATGTAAATTGTCGACAATGCAAAATTATACAGTTTGATTCATAATCTGGCAACCTAATCTCCAATTAAGATGTGACTTTCTTAAAACACTTCAGGTTCAAATTATTTCTTAAGATTCACTAGGGCAGGCATGGAATATAATTAAAACCATGACGTATATTTCAAGAAATGTGAATTCAAGAAGTCTTCCTTATGGTTGTTGTGTGTAGCACATATTTTTAAGAAAGAAAATGAAATTTTCCTCTGTTTTTGCAACCAAGCGCAAGTCAATTTGAGGTTAAACATCAGCATGCTTCTTGGGCATCGGGAGAAATTTTGAAGAGAACTTTGCCTTTGAGAAGGTAGCTACATGAACGTGTCTCCCCTTGCCCCAGAGCAGCAGTTAAAAAATCCATTCAGAGGTTTTAAGCAAAGTTCACTTGATTGTAGGTCAGTACCCAGTGGATAAATCACAAAATTGCTTCAAAGAGTGTACATGATTTGCCTTCTCCCTGCTGAGGAGAAGCTCTGAACTGAGCAAGCATGAAGTAAGGGTTGTTTCTTCACCCCTAAGGTTAATGCCCCCATCACAGCTCAAGTCACTGTCAAGGAAACACAGAGGAGTAACTTAAGATGCAACCACTTTCATCAGTCTGCCATGGGCAGTAGAAAACAAATGATTGTGGTTCCCATCTTTGCCAGTGGCAGGGCATTTGTTAAAGTACAAAGATAAGAGAAAAGAAGCGAAAAAGAAATCCTTTGGCAGAGAGCCGGAATGAAATATGCCACTAAGGGTGCAGGACCTTTCAAAAATAGTCTTTTGTAATCACGGAGGCTTTCTGGGTGGCGAAGTATAATGTTTCGGTGAATGCTTTAAGTGTAAATGTTCAGTGTTTGCCTTTATACCATTAGGTTACTGGCCCCTGCCGCAGGAATAATCTTTCTCAAGTATCATTTTCATCATGTCATTTCTGCTCGAGGGCCCTCAGGGAAGAGCACCCTGGTGTCTGCCGTATTAAATCCAAACTCTTCAGCCTGGCATCCCCAGTGGTCCATCTCTAAATGGTCTTGGCCTCTGTTGTACCACCAAACAGGGCCTGTTCAGTCCCTTCAAATAGATCGGCTTGCTTTCCTCTGTATATTTTTTCTTCTGGAAACTGGCTTTAAGATATTGCTCTTTATTCGCCAACCTTCATTGTGCTTCTTTATTCCAAGGCTGCACACACCCGCCTACACCTCTGTTCTATGCCACTGAATTTTCTAAGATTAGCTTTGAAATTGGCTTCCCTCACTAACCATAGTCCAATTTAATAAAATTCTATAACCCTCTATCAGTTAATACTCTGTGCTATTTTTGAATATGTATTCTATACTATAAGTTTTAGAAGTTTAGTGCCCCAAATTGAAATCAAATATAATATTGTCAGCATTTTTTATGTTTCATGCCAAGCGATTTGATAATAACCCATTTTTGTATATTCAGTAAGTGTTTATTACTTATTATGTGGTGGACACTTTGATAAATTGCATACAAAAATAGACAATAAACTGTTTCAATTTGGCAAATACTTAAATTCCACCTAATTTGAATCAAGACCAAAGTACTGTGGTTGCAGAAGAAGGCTGGGTAAGGCCTGCACTTAACGTATGTGTGGTTACTATAGGGCTAAACTAGGTATTTCTTACAAGGAGGAAACAAGACCGAGAATTTCATTAATGTAAAGAAGTTATTTTTGTGGGAAGTTAGAATGTAAATATGAATGTAAATAGAATGTAAATACGATTCTTATAAATCCGAGCCTTTACTCCCAATTAGCACAATCTTATTTCCGGCATGGGTGGATTGTTTTTTGTTTTTTTTTTTTTAATTTTTTAATTATTTTTACCAAGAACATGTATTGGTACATTGTATACATAATGTTCATAATCAACATGATTATTTTGTACCTGTACATGATACATCTTGGTTTTCCCCCCTCTTCCCCCCCTTCCCCTCACCTCTCTTCCATTCACCCACCTCTCCCTATTTGCAACAAGTGTAGCTACACTTTACCATTTTTTCCCCTTTCATCTTACTTTTCTTTTAACCTTCTTCTTTATCCCCCTTTTCTCTATCTAGTTCTCTCTTTTGAATACTATCTCTCTTTTTTCTTTTTTTAAACAAAATATCTATTCTACCCCTTTGTCCTTATTTACACTTATGGTTTCTCATATCAGAGAAACAATTTGATGTGTACTAATAAGTGTCTGATTTATTTCACTTAATAGTATGTTCTCCAGGAACATCCATTTATATACAAATGACTCTACTGATGAATGGCTAAAAAAGATGTGGTTTTTCTACACAATGGAGTACTACACCGCCATAAAAAATGGGTGGATTGTTGAATGAAGACTTATTTCCAAAATTTGAATCTTCTAAAGTAGACCTCATGTTACATATGTATTATTACAGAATTATTTAGAATTTACCTGACTATCTCAGAAACTAAATAACTGTTATGACCAAGTCACGACCTCTTTCTGATTATTTTTTACCTTTCTACATCATTCTGGAATATCAATCACTTCTTCATAAAACTCTTGCTCCAAGGTGCCATCCTCTTGCTCGTCTCTTACCACACCACCAGTGTGTTTTCCTTACTGGGTTAATATGGAGAACTTCCCTGGTTTAATACTTGCCGTTGCTTTTCTCTATGTACATTCTCACTTGTTTTTGTTTATTTTGGTCCAAGACGTGGACTGAGCAGAACTCCTAGGGCCTGAACCTCCAGGGAAGTTGTCTATGCATGTTTCCATCTCTCCATCCTCCGGGCATAGAAATAGGCAGTTAAGCTTATCCAGTGTCCACTCTTCAGATGGGGCATTTTTCTTCTCAAACTTCCTGTGACTCTTTTATCTTACTTATTACCTGGATCCAGGATGATACTACAGATGAAGGACCAATACTAATTTGTGGTAGTTAACTGATTGCATCAACTTGAGTAAAACAAGTCCAAACAAACTCAGCATAGTTCTGGGTGTGGAAGACCTATCCTAGGGAGGATTGTCACCAGAGTGGCATAAAAAAGGAAGCGAAGAAGGAAAATTGCTGCTTCTGTTTCTTTGGAGAAGCTCCAGTCTAAGCCTTCACTTTGGACGTCATCTTCAGCCTTCCGGCACAGACTCTTTGGCCTCCAGCACAGATCCGTCAGCCTCCTGACAGGGACTTGTATGGGACACTAAAGTGAGCTCCAGGTCTTCAACTGGACCACTTGGATTTCCGGCATGCAGATAGTCCTTTCGTACTCTTCCACATCTGACTCTGTGGATGGGCATTGTAAGCCAATCTTACAAATTCTTATATATTTATATATCTTTTATTAACTCTGTTTCTCTAGTATGCACTGACTGATACATAATTTAACTTCAATTAGTAGAGGTCTTCTCTCTCTTTTCTCTTGTTCTGCTTGGCCAGACTCTCTCTGGTAGCTCAGCGCCAGATTCCTAGGAAGTTTTTTCATATAACAGTGGATCTGGTATTGTTATTTCATTGTTAATAAATTATTTTAGGAGAAGGAAAATCTTACATTGAAAAATCACTTTCCATATACAGACTTTTTAGTCTGTATGGATGGATAGGCTAATTTTTATTAACATATTTTCATTTTTTCCTCTTTTATTCCTTTTGTCATCTTCAAAAGTGGTTAAGTCTGACATGAGCTATAGAGCATTAATGTGTGAAATTTTTAATTTAAATAATTTAGATAATAGCACAACTTTCAAACTGATAGCCTCAGTTTGAAAGCTGTGCTAAGTTCTCCAGAGAAATCAAATCGAAGGATGGGTTTGTGCATATCTGTCTACTATCTATCTGTAAATATATGCATTACATAAATATGTATCTATGTAAATATTCACATACATACACATTATATTTATTGAGAGATCAATTCACTCAGGCACTGGCTCGTGCAGTTACAGAAACAGTCGTGTCTCATATTCATAGGGTGTGCTGATCGGGCTGCAAACCCAGGCAAGAGTCAGTGACAGCTGAAGTCCTGATGCCTTCTACCAACAGAATGTCTTCTTTTTCAGGGAAAGTCAGTCTTTGTTCTTTTCCAACCTTCGACTGCTTGACTATGGTCCAACGATGTTACGGAGAGCAATATTTTTCTACAGTATGCCAACTGAGGTATTGATTTTATGCAAAGAATACCCTTATAGAGATAGCCAAAATGTTTGACCAACTATCTAAACCTGTGGCCCAGCCAAGTTGACATATGCAATTAAGTGACAAAAGTTTTCCTCTTTGCCATATATTAAACTCCATGAAAAGTTAAGCTAGGTGTGGTGGCACACACCTGTCAGACCAATACTGAGGTAGTCTAAGGACGGAGGATCATAAATTGTGCTCCTGTGTAGGCAATGTAGTAACTTTAAGCTATGAATCTCTGTAAAAATCAAACACAAGTTATATAATCCTAAATTACCATGGCACAAGGGGAAACATTCCCATTCCAAAGGTATAAATAGGGGGATAGAGAAGAATTGGACCAAAACCCAGTGGGGCAAACAGTAAGTCCTATAGCTGTATATCCTGCGCACTATAGTGGTATACAGGTTCCAGAGAACTTGGTAGGCTCTATTTTGGGCCTTTGGTTGCAGCCTACATGGCATCTATCTTGCACTCACTCGACTCGGAGCCTGCGGCTCTCCTCTGCAGATGTCCCACATTCCTGGCATCTCCCATTTACTGAGCTCTCCACAGTACTAATAGCTTCATTCCCACAGCTTCACATGCTATCCTCTCAGGCACTCCTTCCTTGGCCTCTCATGCCTTCCTTTGAAATATGAATAAAAGCCGCCCTTACCCTCCAGCTCTCGCACTCTGCAAGCTGGTAAAATCATCGTCATGTGGACAACACCAGAGTTTTCTTTCATTTGGAGGAGTAGCCAGGCCCCTTTGGACCATGGCTGCTACAGCATTTGAGTGACTGGATGGTAGAGTAGAGTAAACGGGATCCCAGGGAATTAATTTCCTAAGAGAACATTCTCAAGCAGGGAACCAGGGACTGCCTTTTCATGTGGAAGATTTAGAATTTTGCACCCTTGAATATGTGAAAGGTGGGGCCTTGAAGGTTTCTCAGATGCCCTCAGGACATCTCTCTTCCTGTCCATGTTCAAAGCAATTGTTTTCTTCTTAATGACACTACTTTATTCAACAAGTACACTTATTTGGGCCCCGATTTTACACATGATTTCATTTGGGCCAAAATGTATGTCTTTCAAATAGTTCTGCTCTGTTTTTTGCCCCCAATTCTCACTATCAATCTGTCTAAAAGCAACCAACAGCCTGAACATTTAGGTACTTTCAAATTTCCTCTGCCAGATAAATTAGTCCATTATCCAATCTCAGTCTCCTGTGAAGTCTCAGGATGGGCAAAACATAGACAAGTTTTCTTCCAAAGTGCAAAATGTGTGGCCTCTAGTCAAACTGCCAATGGAGTCCCTGTTCCCAAAGGAAACCTCTTGAGCCTGGGCTTTCCTGTTTGCTTTCCTTTTGGCATTCCATTCCTGGGAACTCTGACAGGAATCATCCGCCACATCCTGCTTACAGCATTCCAGGGTTATTCTAGCTTGCTCCTGCAAGCTTTTTCAGAAACCTCCTGCATGCCAATTCCAAATGCTTCCAAACCCGTGTTGAGGCAAAATCATAGCTATGGCTTCACCTCTCTGGTAGCAATTTCTTGTATCAATCAGCTATTTTGTCACTGAGACACAATACTTGACAACCGCCAATAAGAAGAGAAGTTTAATTTGGCTCAGAGTTTTGGGGGATTCAGTCCTTGGTCTTCTGGCACCAAGACAGAAACTGCATGACGGCGCAAAGCTTCTTATTTCATGGTGTCCGGGAAGCACAGTGGGGGAACAGTGCTGATCAGGAAGTTGCACAGGACCCGGTCACCCCTCTGTTACCCCCCAGCAACAGGCAGACGTGTGCTCCAGCAATCCCACGGGCCAGTCGAAGCCCATCAGGTTGACACTCTGCTTTACCACCAAGAGCAGGGAAAGAGAACAAAGATTATAAATAAAGAAAAAATTAATCTTTCACAGATTTTTACTCACAAAAAAGAATCTAGAGAGGATATTAGAAAAATAAGAATATTGCTAGGGACTAGATAAAAGTTATTTCAAAAAGAATCTGATATATTTGCAATTGTTAGAAAATATAATTTTTAAATACAAAACAAATAAAAATATAAAATATACAGATATAATAAAATGATTATGTAGATCATTTCATCTTTTTTTGGATCATTTCATCTTATATCAAGATCTACATGAAAAAATTGCATTTAATGTTTAATAGAATGTTATTTAATGTATTTAAATCGTGAGCAGAGATATAAGGCAGTGGTTGGTGAACTCATCTCAGAGATGATAATTTCTTATGTGTAACAAAAATCTGAATTCTTACTTGTATTTTCATGTGCTTGGCAAATGACATTGGGAAAACAAATAAAACCTATTAAGAAGAGTAGATGGCCAAGAACAGACAACTCGATCTTGGAAAGAAAAAGTAATGAGAGTTTCCAGTTACTGAGACTTAGTACTATATATTTATTGTAAGATTCTCAACATTTATTATAAAGTAGATGCTAGACTTTTAGGGAAGGGGAAGAAGCCATAGGGAGAGAGGAAAGACAGGAATATGGCATACTGCCAGGCAGTAGATGGTGCACCATCAAAGCATAATATATTGCATGTATGAAGCTGTCATAGTGAAACATTATTTTTTACAATAAATATTGAATAATCATAATGAGAAAAATTAATTTATACCACTCATCAATAAAAAACTGATTTATGACAGCAGGAACCACAAATTGAAAAGACATGATGAATTATTAATAAAACTTGGCATTTAGTCAGTTAATTACTATCATAGAAATAAAATGAGCTTCTTTACACCACACACACATGCATGCGCGCTCACACACACACACACACACACACACACAATTACAGATTGATTAAAACATAAGTATGGAACCCAAAATTTATAAACCAACTGTGGTAGCTTTTTACGAAAGGATTTCTTAAGACACAAAAAGCAGTAACCATGAAAGAAAAGAAAGATATATTTTGTTGCATTGATTATAATTTTATATTTATGTTCATAAAATGTGACAAATACAAGGACAGCACAGGTAAAATGTGCTTCTGTGGATGTAGATGACAAAGGATTCATGCACAGAACACATGAAAATCATTTTCAAATTAATAACAAAAGGTAAAAAGACAACAGAAGCAAAAGAACGGATATGAACTGAAGATTGTTGGGGGAGAGAATTCCAAGACCAATAGAATTATGAAAAGATCAATTTCATTAATAATAAATGAAATCCAAATTAAAATCACAATTTTATATTGTTTTACACCATATTAGCCAAAACATATCTAAAAATGGATACATGAACACTATATTTTTCACAGATACGGATTTATGTAGTCTATTTAGAGCAAACGTTGACTACACACCAACTGGAAAATAAAAAGCTTATATTGCATACAACCTGTAAGATGTCACTTCTAGGTGTCTAGTTTATAGAAACTCTTTGCATGAGGTGGCATGATTAGTGACAATGACAATATTATAAAATATCAGCTACTGAATGTTATACCATATTTATGAAATATTACCATTAAAAGTATTGCCTTATTTACATAATATAATATTATGTAGCAATGCAAATAAATGACCAAAAGCCGCATATGTTGGCATTGATTAATTTCACAATTGATACTGCATACAAACTGGTCAGGGACAGTAAGTGTAGAATTATGTCAAATGTGCTGAATCTGAAGCCTTCCTGGTGTGAAAACTGAATACACAAAATAGTATCTCAAAGTTTCTGGGCAGTACACCTTTAAAAACATTTTAAAATGCACTCATGATGTACCAAATTGACTCCAAGTCATATGTTATCATTGGAGTTGCTGAGATTATTTTTGCTTAATCGCTTATCTGTGTCCTGTGCAAACATTTCCTGTCAAGGGCCCACTAGCTTTGCAAGTTCTTTCTTTTGTAATAAGAAATGCAAGTGCAAGTAAAATACTATGGCCTAGTATACTTCTTGGACCATAATAGTAAATTTGTGTAAAATAAAGGCAGTTCCTGATCTTATCATGCTAATTCCTTTAGACTTGCTCTAGTACATTTATTTTTCTTCCTACTGGTATTGCTATTACACTAATTCTATCATTTCCAACTGATTTTAGAAACCCTACCCTATCTCCCCAGTTAGTTTCTGTCTTCTCTCCCCTTCTAATTCCATCACATTTTAAAAGCCCTGCTGGAGTAATAGTGATCATTTTGAAAATTTTTCATGTATTTTATTCTCCAGTAAATAATTATTTCTACACTGGCTGTAGAATCATATTAAAATTTTATTATCAATATTAATGCCCTTTTGTTTCAATTGAGCTTCAAACTATTTTTTAAAATATCTCTCTCCCACATTAGCCCCACTTGAAATTTATATGTGCTCGGGGTTCTGAACAATCTAAAATTCCCTCCCGCATGTGAATGTAATGAATGTTTTTCAAATTTAAAGGCCGTTCTTTAAGGATCTTTCATTAGTCCACAGCTCACAATTTTGTGCCATCCCAATTTCAATGACATTCTTTTTGCATGCTACAAAAATGATATGTGTTTACATAATAATTTTCCTATTTATGAGAATGTATGCCTATATGTCACAATTACAGAATTTTAAGCTTCTGAAAGACAGCATTGCTTGACAGTACTTCTTTTATTTCTTTAAGCACCAGAATAATTGTCAGCTCATAATACTCAATATATACTTATTGATTAAATACCTGAATAATAGTACAGTTAATGAATTTGCTGATATGACTATTTTTATACCATTAGTAAAAGTTTAGCTTGTTCCAGAATACTTCCCCAATTTCCTCTCTTATCACTCCACATACTTTATGAAATGTTCATTGTATATATTCATTCTCCCTGCATATATATATAGTTTACTTATATATTATGTACATACACATAATATATATATATATATATACATTATGTAGGAAATGTTATCAAAAGTAATTGGGGCTAATTAAATGCGTGGTTTGAAAATCTTCAAAAAAAAAAAAGCTAAATTTCAGTTGGGCACTGAATGAAATGAATGAGATGAGGAAATGAGCCTAAGCAGAGAACACCCCAGACAGAAAATAATACAAATACGCTGAATTTGAAGCATACATATATATTATATATATATTTATGATATATATATATTTATGATATATATTATATATAATATAGGTTGTTTATTTATCATATAGATTGTTTATTTAGAATATATTAGATATTAAGTACATATACAGTTTTGGTTTGACAGCATAAAGTCACATTTACTATTACTGCATAAATTATCATTTATTCCCTTTTCTGAGATTTAAATCAGCCAAGGAAGAGAAATATGACCACCACCTCTTTCTGTAAGTGATGTTTCATTGGAACATAGCCACGTTCATTTGTCTATGTATTCTTTATGGCTACTTTCCTGCTAAAAGACCAAATTAAATAAATGGAGTATATGGCACATAAAGTCTAAAATACTTACCATGGTCCTTTAATGGTAAGTTTGCTCATAACTAATACAAAGTAAGGAAAATGGAGTTCTATTGATTTGCCTTATTCTTGAGACCCAGGTGTCATAGCTCTATCGACATTCTTCATGACTTCTGTCTGTATTCACTTGTACTAGAAGTCTGAAACCAACACCCAATAGGATATTATTTGCAAATTATTCTTTTATTGACAGAGGCATTTGTTTTGAGATATATCCTTCTTGAAAGTGTGGAAAAAGTTAAAAGGAGATCTCAGAAGGTGTAGAAGTTTAGCATGATCCAGAATTACATTCTTCCAAAGTTCCTTTGATTATGCAAGGCTTAATTAACAAGCTAAATCATAACACGAAGAATGTGTTTGCTTTACAAAGTCAAATCAATTGCACAATTTATGCTCCCTGCAGCTGCTACTTCGTATTTCTATGGAAGCAGATTCATTCCAGCTGTGGATATGAGCAGGTCTGCTCCTACTCATGGATAGCAGAGCTGTTTCAAACTCATCAATACAGATCCCGACAACCAAGCTTGTAAGCACATTTCTTTTGAAAAATCAAGTATTTTAGAACTGAAAGTGATTCAAATACATTACAAATATTTAATAAGTGATAAGATAGAACAGCATATATTATTACACATTAATACGTGTTCCTAGGTTTATTCTATTAACTTGTTTTTAATTCTACGAATATTATCATGCCTCTCATGCTTGACACTTCAAATTAGTAATTATGACACACTCCAAAAACATAACACTGAGTAATGTTTTTACTCCTTGATACCACATACTTAAACAACTGAAGGAAAAGCTTCATTTTATTTTAATTTTTGGGTGGTGCTGGGGATCGAACTCAAGGCCTTGCACTTGTTAGGCAAGTGCTCTTCCACAAGATAAACTCCCAAACCCTGGGAAGGCTTCATTTTAAAGAGATAGTTTCTTGTTAATAAGAAACAAAAGAACTGATTTGACAGTCTCAGATATTTTTGTTGACTTTATCACATTGAAGCATTTTTGCTTGTACAGTAGCTGAAGTAGGGGTTTTGGCTCAATCTTTTCTTCCATATCAATATGTTATGGTTTGTATCTAGATGTCCTCCCAAACCCTCATGTGCTCATAGGTGGGGCTTCTTGGAGCTGGCTGCATCTAGGATGTGTGATACTGGATTTAAGGGTGTGTGGCACTAAATTAATTCAGTGATTGGTTTAGCATATCCCTAAGTATGGATAATGGGATATGTAGCCTGGATAGGATGAAAGGGAGAGGGAGGCTTGCTGCTTGCTGCCTGCTGCCTTCTGCTTGCCACACCGTGGACTGTTTCTCCTCTGTGATGCCCCTCTGCCATGCCACCCTGCCTTGGAGCCAGCCACCTATGAACTGAAACTTCTACAAACTGAGCCAAAATAAACCTTTCCTCCTTTAATTTATGGGTGTCAGGTATTTTGTCTCATGAATAAGAGAATTTACTAAAACACAATATTATTTTACTTAAAAATCTCTGGCAAGTAGTCATGATTTACCTTTTCTAGTTCTATAATGTATTTTTTATATGAATGCTAGAGTATAATACAAATTAATATTAAACAGTTGTGAATAGTGAGATTCTAAATTATTGTCAAGCAAAAGCCCTAAATTAGAAATTTGTGCAGTGAATATAAGTGCAACGGCACAGTTGCTTAGGAAATAATTATAGTATATCCCTTGGCATAGAGCAGGATTTTGTCATACCTCTCACTGACTTTTCCTATGTTGGTGACTTGGATGAAAGCTGACATGTTGCCTAAAATTATTTTTTATACTTTAGCATAAGCAGATTCTATATTTTTTGCTGTTGCTGTACATTTGCTAATTTTTATCTTGTATTCCTGTTTCTACTTTTACTATGGTAAAAGGTTTCCTTAAGGACATAAAAATTGATTCTGAAAAGGACAAAGAAATAAAGAGAACATATAATCATTATTATAACATATGAGATTATTTGAAAGTCTAATAGGAATGAGGTTTATACATAAACATTAAAATTTTGTTTATGCGTGTGGCAATTACCTTTTTTTTTTTTTTTTTTTTTTTGGTGCTGGGGATCGAACTCAGGGCCTTGTGCTTGCAAGTCAAGCACTCTAACCACTGAGCTAAATCCCCAGCCCAGCCAATTACTTTTGAGTGAACATATTCATTTAAAACTTCATTTAAGAAAAAAATAATCTTATGACTTTTCTTACAATTTGTTAGCATCAGATGAAGAAAAGTTTCTTTGCTTCTCTCAGTATCTGAGTCACGTAAGGAGAGTTACATATTAATAAGCAAACTATTTGATGAGAGTAAATAGGAGCAGGGAAAATTCAGTGATACAACATTGACTCATATTTCCTAAAATGTATTCCTCAAAATACCAGTACCTAAAATTATGGCATAAAAATTAAGATATGATAAAGATCCATGGGTGAAAAATATCTGGAAAACATTACATATTATTTTCCTTGCATAATAAGTGTTCATTTATACAGTATATTAGATGATCAGAAAAATCCTAATTATTGAATTCTATGTTTTTCTTTTACTTTGTTTTGCTCTGGTTTTCTTGTCTTTCATTCTCTAAATTTATTTGGTCATGAAACATTTTACATATGTAATAATTATTGACACCTTCTGGGATAAGTGGTCCAGGAAACACTTTGCAAAAGATGGAAATAGGTGTTTTAAAGAAAATGAATTGGAATCTACATGGGACTGGTGTATGCGAAGTTCCTCGGATGTTGGGCACTCAACCAGATGACTTTTTAGTGGTTGCCACTTCTGAGCCTATTCAGGTGGTCTCTAGTTAAAAAGTGATCTGTCCAAAAGAAGAACCTCAAAAAGGAATCTGAAATGTAACAGCAACTCTGACTCTTCTTAGAAGGATGTTCTTTACCTGGCTGTCATCGTTCAGAGAAAGCCTGATTTTACTCTGTGATATTCTCTTGAGTTTTCTCTCTGCTCAGAGATCCATATTTCCCTAAGAAATCCAAGAGTCTACAATCACACCATTTAACTGTGAACCAGACAATATTATAAAATGTGTTTCTTTTCAAATTAGCCAGATTAGGGATCTTTGGTTCTTTAGCCCTAAGACCAGTTCTGTTAAACATTTATGGACTCTTTACCTTACCCTCTTCCTGTACTAAAGCTGAAGGTAGAAAACAATGAAGAAAACACCTCAAAGGGATAACTAGCATAAGATACAGTTATATAAAATATTGCCCGCACAATGTACTATAACCACCACACAATGACACAAATTAAAGTGTCATAAGATCACTAGGGTATGAAGAAGGATACATTCAACTTGTGGAAGACGTAAGTAGAAGACAGATAAAAGTTTACAGAGCGGGTAATATTTAAGCTGGAAAAAAATCAAAATTAAGCGTATTTAAATCAGGGACTATGAAAATGGCTACCTAGCACAGGAACTTCCAGGAACAACTCTTAACAGGTTCGACATTGTGCCCCCTATATTTAGGGATGGCCTTGGGTAATAATGGATACCACCGTATCCATCCAACAAGTATTTATCATGTGCAAGGCATACTTATTAGGTGTTAGGAATATACTTATGAATAAGACACAAAGCTTAGGCTCAAGACTCTAACAGTATAATGCAAAAATATGATATTTAAACAGAAAATGAAAGTTTTCAAACAAATTTATTCAAAATGCTGCATTTCATTGTATTTATGATGAGCGTCATATTGCCAGGTGTGGTAGTGGATGCTGAGATACAGGGGTGAACAGAATATTCTGGTTACTGCTTTCAGGAATTGATGGTTGTAGCCAGTTTTACAAAACACATCCCATTTTCCATTTCCTTTATATGCAAAAACTGGATGCATGATTGTAGGCTCAAGGCAGCTCTTCAAGTAAGCTGTACAGAGTTCAGTAAGGTTATGTTAAAATTGAGTATATATACACACACATATATATATATATATACACACACATACATACACACACATATATATATATACTTAACATGCACAAGCACACACAACCCTTCTAAAGATGTATAAAATGTACTTTATTTCCAATTAAAGTACAGACAATTCCAAATGAATCTATTAAATTTAAGAAATTTATCTTCAAAAAATTTCAACTTATAAACAATGACTGACTTATACCTTGGATTCTTAACATGATAAACTTACTCTGCTACATAATTAAGATGCTATGTTTGTATTAAAAATTTTATTCTTAAAGGTTATAGAAACACACTGCAGGGTGACAGAGTTTAAGCTATCAGGTAACACAAGCATTCTGTGCAGATGTTAATTGTACAAGGTCATATGTCATCTCACATCAAATTCCTAGCAGTAAATGTGCCTTCCTACAAACACACACACACACACACACACACACACACACACACACACACACACTTCTTCAACCAGAAATGAGAGATGATTTCTGAACCTGAATTTGTTTTACCTTTTCATATTTCTTTAAAGGAAAAATGATTATTGCTTAATAATCTCCTACTAATTAATAAAATTGTCAGAGTTACCAGTGGCATTCAAAATTTACTCCACTGAGAAGAGAATTTCTGATACATCTTGATTTTTTTTTTTTTTGTCTCAGTGCTGGGGATTGAATTCAGGGCTTTGTGCTTGCCAGGCAATCACTCTAACCACTGAGCTAAACCCCAGCCCCACATCTTGCTTTATTTTGTTTATACTTTAAATGTTCAAAGGTTGAGGAAACAATAAAGGTAACCTCTAAACTTGATTCAAGTGGGAAAATGAGAATGAAATAATAATCACCAGATGAAGCCATTAAAAATACAGTGAAGAGATTGGCTGAAATTGGCATAACCCTACATACTGACTTAGATATAGATCTTAATACTCTATATGTTCCACATCACGCACGTTTATTCAAAAGTTACTGTTCATTACTGGAATATAAAACTGGTCATACCTGACGTTGGAGGGAGCAAACTTAATCTTTATCAAAAGTCAACTTGCTTACCTTTGTATATTTTGACATTAATTTGATTTTATTACTTAATTTACACAGAGCTGATCATCTTCTTCAGCTCCTTTTCATCATATTCTTTCAGATAATGTTCTTTCTCATAACATGCAAGGATGCACCCTGAACACTCGGGACACAGCTCCAGAGCAGCTGTTGCTTATTAAATTCC